>JAXGGA010015224.1:0-29787 GCA_038373865.1 Uloborus plumipes
AAAAAGTGTCACTCATTGTTAATAAGGCGCCAAAACAAGCAGATTTTTACATTCTTGCATTTTTGAAATCATCTTTAATGTATTTTAAGTAACATGATTTTTCTTAACCTTCGTTCACTCATACTTATACACACTATCAATGAAGCTTTTCTTTTGTATTCAGTGTTTTAACCAGTATTAAATTAGTGTGTAAAAGCATTGTTTTTAAATATATTTTTTAAAACTTCCCTAGTTAAAAATAGCTTAAAATTGTTTCTTTATAACTGGTTACCTTAACGCAACGTAAAAGATAGTTACTATTTTCGAAAAATTCGAAACCATATGAGGCGCCAAGGCCTAATACACAGTTTTATTCTATGCACTTATCAGGTGGGTACAGGAGTTTTTATAATATCTTTTATAAGATATTCAGCTGGAAAGTTCAGGAACATTTTGATCCCAGTAGCCCGGTCAAAATGGACATTCGAGGTCGGAAAAATTCGCATGGAGCTGAAAATAGGTACAGACTTTAAGAACATCATTGTAAGTGAAATGTCAAAAGTCCGCACCGATCCCGGTGGAGCTAAAAATTTTATTCGAGGTCAAAGGTCAAAATTGATTTTTTTTAATTGAAAAAAATCGTACGGTGTTAAAATTTTGTACAAACTAAAATATATTGAAATAAATGATATATAAAAAATTTAAATCGAGCCCACTTGAACTAAACATTTTATGAAAGGTCAAAGGTCAGTTTAAACAAAAAATAGTAAAAAAACCAGAAATTCACAGGGAGCTAAAAATTGGCACAGACCAAAAATACATCATTATAAATGGAATATCAAAAATCTTCATCGATTCCAATCTAACACAATCTAAACATTTTGTGCAAGGTCAAAGGTCAAAAAATCCTTTTGTTTTAGGCAATATTTCACAAACGTTAAGTGTTATATAAAAAAAGTGCATATAAATGTTGTAAACTATGCAATTTGTTCAAAAGAAGTATTTTTCTCAAGTTCAACTCTCTTGGGTCTGAATCCTGTGCAATTAACTTAATAAATATTACATTTTCCTCTATTTAACGGATATAAAATGCTTCTGTAAAGCAGTATACATTATTTTCCCTCTTTTAAGGATATATTTTTATTTGAAACAATTTTAAATGCATGCTCTTTATAGAAAAGGAGACAGAATGAGAAATATTCTTACCTAATTCAGGAAAGAAACAAGTCTTTTAAGATGCTCATATAATTTTTCTACTCTGGCAAACATCACCAATTAGTTGATAGTAAGATATTGAAATCCATGGAGCCATTGAAAGATGATTTTTTCACTCATTTAAAGATCTCATGTGCTTCACACGATCCAAATGGACAAAAATAACAAAAAGGGCTTTTGTGGGTATTTTAAAATTAAAATATCGCCATTCAAAGTAGGAGTTTCATATGAGGTGCAGAACGACGACAGAACCATTGATGCAAAAATATTATCACATAGATTTCTTTCTATTGTTTTAAAAATGCGTTCTAATTATTCTCCAAACTCTTGATTATCAAACAGTTTTCATTTTTTTTTTTTAAATTGGGTTTTAGTTATTCTTTCAACTCTTGAACAGTGATATGATTTTCTATTTGTTATTTCTCTTCTTGGTCTTGAACTTCTTAAGGTTCCTCGAATGAAAAAAAGGGATCACCGCATATATCTATCTTACAAATATCATCTTCATCAGCATCATTGCATTTGACTCGACATTGGAGCACGAATGGACTTAGCAATTACTACATATTTTTGAGCATAGCAATCCGACTTTTCTGCAGCCACAATTATGACTACTATACATAGTTACAAAAAAATAATATAGAGAGGTTTTTATGGAGCTGGTGTAAGTAGAGTCTGACTTGGCAGTGTTATCTTTCAGTACATATCCCCAGGGCCTGATTAACCTCTGAAGTTAGGGAAAGCTCATACTCATTTCGGGGCCCCTTTACTTTTCATGTCCCCCCTCCCGCTTTTTAATGCAGAAAATGCTACGAAATTATGTACACTGAAGCAATACATATTAACGCTATAAATATTATGTACATAATGCACCTCAGAGACTCTCATTATATGTAAAGTTTATAAATATTAGTTATAAAAGTGCCCAAGCAGTGCCCCCCCCCCCCCCAATAGCTTAGAGGCTTTTAGCCATTGGGGGTGGGGAGCAAATAGCTAAAACTGTTTTAAATAATGGCTGAAATTGCAAGATTTAACTACTGGGGAGGCCTTGAAAAGCAATTGGACTGGGCTGCATCCGCCTCCCCCCCTCCCCCATCGGAATAGGGCCCTATTTTCAGGATAGATGTTAGCTATTTTTCTCAAAAAAAAAAAAAAAAATTCTAAAAATTAATCAGACTTTCAGCTATTTTCGGGCTCCCTGAAAATTTGGAGGGGAAGCTCGTGCTTCCCGTGCCTTTCGGGTAATCAGGCCCTGCATATCCCCAGTTTTCAGGGTCCAGTTCGTTGCCTATCCATACTTGGACACGGTAATACACACGATATAAATGTTAATATGCAGCAGCAGATGTTGGAGGAAGACAGGATAAATTAAACAGGTGTTTGTTACATGTATTTTTTGTACGAAACTTAAATACTTGTATTTGTCAAGAGAATCAACTTTTTTTTTTTTGAGATCCATTCATAGCAAGAAGAAAACGAACACTATTTGTGAAAATGATATCGAGAGAGCAACCGATATTTTTGAATACTTCAGCGCTATGAATTAAATCCTGATATTCTTCAAATAATTTATTTTTTTTTTTACTTTATCGTCCTTGTAAACGGCAAATGACGCAATCCATCAACAATTTTGAAAAATTAATTTTTAAGATTACGTATTCATATAGAAATAGTACCAATAAACACACTAGTTCACTACAAAGAATAACTCCCTATTAATACGAGGAAGTGTGCGACTGACTTTACTCATAGGAATTTAAACGCCTCCACTCTCTCCCCGAGCATAAATTGACCCTTTCATTTTGGAGGCGGAGTGTGAATCGTAGGAGGGAATAGGCGTAGTGGTCAAGCGTTTCTTGATGACACTCGACCTGATGAATAACGGAGTAAGTATCAGTACTTCCAAGTTTCAAAAACTGCGATATCTCATGAATGTTAATGTAGAAGGGAAGGGGGGGGAGGGTTGACAATATTCAGACTTTTTCTATATTAAGGGCGGATCCAGCTTCTGATTTTGAAAGGACTCGTTATCAGAAAGGAGTCTAAGTGCAATTTTTGTGCAAAAATCGCGGGTTTGAGGTCAGCGAAAGATCTGTCCCCCAAAATACAGTTATACGCAGAATTTTGTAGCTGGGGGTGGGGGGGGGGTATAACCATCATGGCACCGACTATGAATTCCCGCTTGTTTGTACATAATTGCATGGTTTTCAAACTTTGTATCTGCTACTTTTTACTGTATGAGAGACATTTGTGAAAAATTGATTTTCTGAGTTTTGACTGCGAATAAAACATTAAGCTCCACTGAGATTCGTTGAACTTCTGAAATTTCGCTTATAATGATGTCCTTAATTAATTTCAGATTAACTTCATAGTCAAAATGAAATACTTGGACATTAATTGGGGGGGTTGGGCTAATTTTTCGAAATTTGAGTTCTTGAACTGCAGTTTTAAGCTTTGTTTTATCGCTTACAGTGCGTCCCAAAAGTTTAGAGACAATAAGGTTTCCAAGTTTTACGAGAGAAAAAAAGAAACAACGATTTCAACACAACTTAGAATCATAAAAAATTTCCATACAATAAAAATATTTTTTATCAATTTAATTATACAATCACAGATTTTGTGATAATAATTAAAACTCAAATTTTACTGTCCCAAAAATTTATAAACAGCTCATTATATTAATTTTAACATTCAAATTTTTAAGCCGTTTTTTCTAATAACTTCAAAAACGCAATCAGGCATACTTAAAAGAAGATTTTAAAGAACTTCTGGCTTTAATGAAAACCAACTACGTTCAATCTGCAGCCTAAGATCTTGAACTGTTGTAAACTGTCTTCCATTAGCATATACATCGCTCGCTAGTATTCTCCAGAGGTTTTCTATTGGGTTTAGGTCAGGACTCAGGGCTGGCCATTCCATAACAGTTACTTGGTTTTGCCTAAAACATTGCATTGTTGAATTAGACGTGTGCATTGAGCAATTGTTTTGCTGGAATAACCATTCGTCCCTACCTAGCAACTTTCCAAATGGCAATAACTGTACATTAAGAGTTCTCTGATAGTCTTCGGAGCATTGGCGACCTTTCCAAAAAACAACATCGGTTGTTCCATTGGAAGAAAATGCTCCCCACACCATGAGCGAACCTCCTCCTTGTTGCCTGCTGAAAAAGGTTCGGGGTTCTTTGCGGGAATATCGTACTAGTAATGTCCCCAACCATCTGGGCCATCTAAATTGAACTTTTTTTCATCACTAAAAATAACACTTAACTATTCATTTGTCGAATTCATATGACTACGAGCCCACTGAACACGAGCGTTTTTATGCTGACTTGCTAACCTTGACGAACGACGTTAATTTGCGATATTCAAGAAATGCACTTGCCTACAGCCATCGATGTACTGTTGATTTTGACACTGAAAAGCTTACTTCTTTACAAACAGACCGTGTTGACAGATTCTGGGTCGAAACTAATTTCAAAATCTCTCTGTCTTGCCGCTTAGTTGTTTTCTTTGGTCGTCCAGAACAAAATTTTGCTTCAAAACTATTACCTTTTGACAAGATTTGATAAATACCAGCCCTACTGCGTCCAAATTTACATGCAATGTCCACTACTTTTCGACTATGAGCTTTCAAACGATAGTTTTTCAAAATTTCCGTTTTAGAAAACTGCTCATTGTGGGGCATCTTGACCAATCTTTAGAAACGGAAGCACGTATTTGTTTTTATGTCGGAAAACTTGTGCGTCACAAGTAAATGACCTTGTAATATGCAAATTTTGAATACCAATACTAAAATTAGCTTTTAATAACGATTGTTTATATACTTTTGAGACAGCATTTTTTCGTTTATATTTTTTAAAATTAAATATATGATCAGTAAGAGTTGCTTAAGTGTTTTAATAATTTTTTGAAGTCATTAAATATTTGCATAAATAATTTCGTCTCGCTTACTCGTTAAATTAGCTTGTGGTTTCAAAAACGTGACTGTCTATAAACTTTTGGGACGCACTGTATGACCCCATGACCCACCCATACAATCCCCACTTTTTTGTGCATAATTATATAATTTTAAAATTTTTTATCCCCTATTTTTACAATAACACTTGCCGTTTAAGAGATATTTGTGAAAAATCGATTTTGACCTTTGACCTTGAATTCAATTTTTAGCTCCACCGGGATCGATGGGGACTTTTGAAACTTTACTTATAATAATGTCCGTAACTATATGTTAACTGCATTGTCAAAGCTCCAAATTTGGGTGCAAATTAGGGGAATGGAGGGACTCTTTCGAAGTTTTTCTCCCCAAATGCCATTTTAGGCATTTGGTAACGTAAGGGGGGATGATATGACCCCCATGACCCACAATCTGAATACTCTCTTATTTTTACACAATTGCATACTTTTCAAGCTTTGTAAACTCTATTTTTTCGACAACAATTACCGTTTAAGATATATATATATGAAAAATCGATTTTTTGACCTTTGATCTTGAATAACATTTTTAGCTCCACCGGGATCGATGAGAACTTTTGAAACTTTACTTATAATGATGTCCTTAACTCTGTACCTCAGAACCAGACTAACGTAAGTCCATTTTCGTCATTTTTCAGTAGAGGGGAAAAACGATGTATTCGACAATCGTTTTTCCCCTTTACCGAAAAATGACGAAAATGGACTTACGTTAGTCTGGTTCTGAGGTACAGAACTATACTTACACTGACTGCATAGTCAAAGTACGAAATTCGGCTAACAATAAGGGGTCTGAGGGGAATTTTCGAAATTTATCTCCTAATATGCCGTTTTCGGCTATTTTTAGTAGCTTTAGGGGGGAGAGTATGACTCCCATGGCCCATGTTCCGCGTCCCCGCTTGTTGGTGCGCAATTGCATTCTTTTCAAACTTTCCTCTGTTTTTTCGCTACCAATCGCCGTTCAAGAGACATACAGGGTGGTTATAAATTAACAGGAGGTGTTTGGAGCCCTATAGCTCGCGAACTACTGGGCGAAATATTGCCGAATTTCGTGAGCGTGCATATTAGACCATGGGATTTTGATTTCATGAATAAAAAAAATTAGTTTGAAAAATCACCACCAGGGGGAAATTTGGCGCTGTAAAAGTGTATTATTCTGATTATCGAAGAATTAATTGCTACTGACAAAATATGCATCCATTTTATTTGCAAAAATGACTTTTTTTGTCACAAATGTGGTTCGATATGATCGCCATTGTAAAGTTGTAAGAACTGCATACGATGCACAACATTTTCTACGGCAGCTCGTAACATATCAGAATGGATTTCTTGATGAGAATGCTCCCAGTCCGTCATTTTACAGATGATCGCTAAACGCAACGCGTTTATGCAAATTATTGCATTCTATTTGGTTAAATGGACCGCTATTTTGTTCGTGGTGATTTTTTTTTAATAGAAAATTCTACGGCGATCATATTAAACCTCATTTGCAAAGCACAATCATTTTTGCTTGGCGAAATTGATTTATACAGCATCTTTTCAAGTTTAATTCGCGATATTCAGTGTAATACACTTTTACAGCGCCAAATTTCCCCCTGGTGGTGATTTTTCAAACTATTTTTTTTTATTCCAGAAATCAAAATCCCATGGTCTAATATGCCTGCTCACGAAATTTGGCAATGTTTCGCCCAGTACTTCGCGAGCTAGAGGGCTCCAAACACCTCCTGCTAATTTATAACCACCCTATACGTCGGCGTTTTTTCTGTAAAAACACGAGTTTTCACAAAAAACCCCGTTTTTTTTGTGCCTTCTTTGAAAGTTTGAGAAGCTTTTATTTCGCCATTTTCTTTATGAGTACTTTCATTGTTAGTTTCCGTGGCGATCACGTTTTGTTATAACAATTGGATTTCATATTTAATCACATCAGCGCAAGTTCAAATTACGGTATTTGGCAACGTTAAATTGCTATTGTTTTTGAAATGTTAAAGCAAGGCTTCACTAGATAACAAGTTGTTTCATTTATTCAAAAGCCATGGGATAAAAGCAGTGGTAATTGTCCACCGACATCTATTGAATTTTATGGTAACTTACAGTATATAAAAATCAGATTACTTTACTTTTCAAGTGCGATTTCAAAATTGAGTATAAAAGTGTTATAGTTAGTTTTAAAATACTTTTTTTCCTCCTCAAGAGTGTTTAGTAAGATATTTCAGGTAAAAAATCAATAAATATGAAACTCATTCTTAAAATATTAAGTTTCGAAACAAAATTACATCTAATATCTTTAGACGAGCAATTCTTGTATATATATATTTCGGATCTCGAAAACGGCTCAAACGATTTTGATAAAATTTTGTATTTAGATAAAGTTTTGGATTTTGTAGTCCGATCGGTAAGTCGTCGGACTCGTAACCGGAGGGTCCCGGGCCGATCATATAGAGGAAGCCCAGATGATCAAAGATCCAGTCTTCATAAATGGTGGCTGGGGGACGTTAAAAATGTTCGTGGTCATAAAATCCTCCAAATGAAACGATACCTCTGGGGGATGCTGGGCCAAGGGTTTGCTCGGCCCTTGGGCCTGGTTCAAAAATGAACAGAGCGCTCTTCAAGGCCCCATCCCGGTTAAACCACGAGTTGTGGTATGTACGGGGGGAACCTTGGAGTGTCAAGTGAAGTGAAAGTCAAAACCAACTGGACTAAATGCGTACTGGAGAACAGGGACTCTGCATATATTCTCATCAACCCCTCCCGCGCCTTCGGCGCCAAATGAAATGAAATTGGGTGTGATGTTACGGTGAGCATGGATTAAATAAGGTTGTGTTTTTAAAACAAAAAATTTCAGCTGTTTTAAATGCGTAATTGCAACCAAAGGCTTAAAAATGCTTTTCAAGTTGATCTAAATAAGTACTTCGCATTTTAGACCGACACACAAATTCCCCATCTCAATACCCTACTTTCAAATTTTTAATTTTTCGATATTCATTTTACCTTTTTATTTTTTTAACTTGGCGATATTTTTTGGACTTGGCGATATTTTTTTTAACTTGGCTATATTTTTTGGACTTGGCGATATTTTTTAGATGCATTAAGCTACTTTTAATACTTCTTTCGTTTTTCTTTTATTTTCAACGGGAAAGTAGGCTAAAAAGTGACCCTGAGCTCACTATAAAAAATCGAAGAACTTTCAGTCATTATCTTTCATTAATTCCAGCTAACACAGTTATGAATCTGTTGATTTTCAACCTGAGTTTTAATGAGATGAAGATACTTGTCACACAGTTATATCTTTAAAAAATGTGCTTCGGTATAGTTCAAGAAAGTAGAAATTTAAAAAAGAAAGAAAGTTTCCGTGAAACATGGAGCTCTAATCATATTTAAAATTACACATTCTATAGAAGTTCCAACTATAACAATAAATTGACTGGTCAACGCGTGTTTACTTTCCTCCCATTAATGATGTCAGTTAAAAAAATCTCATAGTTTGAAAACTTAATATTGGTCATAAAAGTTCTCATTTAGTTATCAAAGTGTTTTCTGATCTTATATGCCTTTCTGTAACCCAATTCCTTTACAGTTTGACCAATGGTTTGACTATCGTCCAATGCCAAGGCCAATAACAAGTTCATAAAATTAACAAAGCAGGCATTTCTTAGAATCACTGGATCCACGTAGAAGATAAGATTATCAATCAAATGAGTTATAGATTGCGTAACTTTTATTATACTTGTTTCACGGAAATTTTCTTTCTTTTTTTTAAATTTCTAATTTCTTGAACCATACTGAAGCGTATTAATTAAAGATATAACTGACGAATATCTTCATCTCATTAGAAATTCTTCTTGAAAATGAACAGACTCATAACTCTGTTAGCTCGAATTACCAAAAGCTAATGACTGGAAGGTCTCATATTTTCGATAGTGAGGTCAGGCACTTTTTTTTTCTGTATTACATTGACAACATTCATCATGTACTTTTCCTCGTTTTTTAAATCCGTTTTTAAAGTTTGATATTTTCCACCATGCTCTTGCAACGTTAATAAGTTAACTTTTTAAAAACAAGTTGTACTTTATTAGTAATTCAATAAGTATACCTCTTCTATATTACGACTGCTTTAATGGTTCAAAACTGGTTAGTGACGGTAGATTGTTATCGAAGGAAGAGACAAGATATGAATTTAAATGAAAAAGTTTATGCTCGCAATTATTAATACCAAAACTGAGTCATGAGTCTAACTTCAAACTTTGATTCAAAAGGAGAAACATTTTTAACATCAGATAGAAATTGTAAAAATATAAATGCATTGAAAATACGTAAATAACATGACTTTGTGGATGGGAAGGGCAGAATGACAGCCGAAACGCAGCTACCTTCTTCTGGTATATTCTGGGCTGTTAATGTAACGAAATATAACTGAATTTACAACCAAAAGCTGCATTTTGCCCATTCATTGTAAAAAAAATAGTATCTGGATTATAAAAGAACTATTGCTATGTGCAAAAAATGGTAAAAAGAAGTCAATTTTTGGTTAATTTCTCGGAAATTTACGGTTTATGTACGAACTTAATATTGCATAGAATTTAAATAATTTTGAAGATGCATGAAGAGAGTGCTAAAAGGAAGCATTTTAATTGTATTAGAACAAAAATGGTGATGATTTGTATTTTCCAAAAAAATTTTGGAACATTGACATTTTTTCGTGGTTTTAGAGAACTTCAAGCCCTGGTTGGACCTTAAAGGAGTTGTTTAAACTTGATAATATTTTACATGTGTACTAGGGTGAGTCGAAAAAATCTATTTTTTTTTTATTTCGAAATCGCATTACCTCTCAAAAGTTGTGGTTTAGTATCCACAACTTGGGAAAAATAAGAAAAAAATTCTAAGTTGACGTCTTCGGTTCGCGCATGAGGCTCAAAGTTGGAAAAAATATGTTAAAAATGGAAATTTTCAAAAGGAAAAAATAAAAAAAAATTGTAACTTTTTATAATGCAACTGCCATAAGCTGTAAATATTGGGTGTATTTTTAATCTAAAAAAATATTTTATAGCTTTTACATACGATCATTAGTTTGCACATCAGCCTTAAATTGGGCTAAAATCGCCTACAATGTCAAATTTCGAAAATATCGATTTTTTTACTTTGAAATCGCATTACCTCTCAAAAATTGTGGTTTGGTATCCAAAATTTGGGAAAAATAATAAAAAAAAATCTAAGTTGACTCCTTCGGTTCGCGCATGAGGCTCAAAGTTGAAAAATATATGCTAAAAATGGAAATTTTCAAAAAATAATTTGAAAAAAAAAAGTAATTATTTTCTATCGAATCTGATTCAAATTGTTTGTAGATAACATAATTTGAACCGAAAAATATACACATAACTTTTAGAAGATACATTCTGTTTGTGCATAAGGCTCAAAATATGAAAAAAAAAAAGTCAAAAACTGAACCAGAACGCACTACGTCGGCACTGTGCCGGTATATTTTTATTCTACAGCCGACGTGTCTAGACATTACACATATTCTAGGAGACAGTTCGAAGTCCCTGCAGTCTGCACTCCCTTTGGTTGTCACTTAGTCAGCTAGACCCGCCAAACAAACAGTATCTTTAATTAGCAACTGAAAGTGGATCAAAAAGTACAGCGTGTTTAGCTTTGGGTGAGTTTTTTTTTTTTTTTGTAACTTTATAGCATATTTTTATGCTCAAGTTTTGTTGTACTGTTCTCCGTTCTCCGACTAATAAATAATGGAACCCCGGAAAACTTCCAAACGTTTAATTGTTTGTCCGTTTTTTGGTGCACCGAAACGGTTAAGTCAAAGTGTTTCACCCACATGTGCAGATGTGTTGTTAACTTGTTTTGAAGAAAAATCGCAATCTGTAAAAGGCGAACCTTTTTCAAGGATTTCAGATTGCATATCTGCTTAAATAGAAGAAATTTACTGCAAAGCTTCTATACCAATGTACAGTGGTAATACCAATGTGCGTTCTATACCAATGTACAGATGTATAGTGTACATCTACAAGAGATTGTCTTTTTAGCACAAGAACACGAAAAATTCATTGCACACTTGAAAGAAGCAACGTCAAAAAGTTTAGACTTCGCTTAATTAACAAAATGATTGAGTTTTGTCTTCAAGTACAATTTATCTTTATCACGACTAAATGACTTTCTCAAAGTGTAGTATTATGGTAATTCTTTATCAATTTTACAATACGTGCATGACTGACAGTTGGTATAGAAGCTTTGCAGTAAATTTCTTCTATGAGCTATGCAATCTGAAATCCTTGAAAAAGGTTCGCCTTTTACAGATTGGGATTTTTCTTCAAAGCAAGCTAACAACACATCTGCACATGTGGTTAAAACACTTTGACTTAACCCTTTCGGTACACCAAAAAACGGAAAAATAATTAAACGTTTAGAAGTTTTCCGGGGTTCCATTATTTATTATTCGGAGAACGGAGAACAGTATAACAAAACTTGAGCATAAAAATATGCTATAAAGTTACAAAAAAAAAAAAAAAAAACTCACCCAAAGCTAAACACGCTGCACTTTTTGATTCACTTTCAGTTGCTAATTAAAGATGCTGTTTGTTTGGCGGGTCTAGCTGACTAAGTGACAACCAAAGGGAGTGCAGACTGCAGGGACTTTGAACTGTCTCCTATAGAATATGTGTAATGTCTAGAAAAGTCGGCTGTAGAACAAAAATATACCGGCACAGCGCCGACATAGTGCGTTCTGGTTCAGTTTTTGACATTTTTTTTCATATCTTGAGCCTTATGCACAAACAGAATGTATCTTCTAAAAGTTATATATAAATTTTTGGGTTCAACTTATGTTATCTACTAACAATTTAAAGCAGTTTCGATAGAAACAAAATTTTACTTTTTTTCAAATTATTTTTTGAAAATTTCCATTTTTAGCATATATTTTTCAACTTTGAGCCTCATGCGCGAACCGAAGTAGTCAACTTAGATTTTTTATTTATTTTTCCCAAATTTTGGATACCAAACCACAACTTTTGAGAGATAATGCGATTTCGAAATAAAAAAAAAAAATCGATATTTTCGAAATTTGACATTGTAGGCGATTTTAGCCCAATTTAAGGCTGATGTGCAAACTAAAGATCGTATGGGCAATTCCATCGTTACAGACGTAACAATCGCAAACTTTGAACACTAATAATTCTGGTTTGGGCTGATGAAAGTCTTCAATTTTTTTTCCTGTAGTGTAACTTGATGATGTTTATGCTACATTAAATTTGCGTGCAGATTGCTTAATTACAAAAAAATACAGAAATTAAAAACTGCCTGTTACAGACGTATTTCACAAAACAGCAAAAACTCGACTATGTCATACAACTTACAATATTCCTCTGAATTATACGGAAATTTTGAACTTTTTTTTTTGATACGTGTTCTAGAGACTTCAAGCTTTCTAAAACCATAAAGATTGTGTGGATTTTGACTGCCGAATTTGTGAAAAAAATTCATAAACTTGTTACGGACGAAACAAAGTGGTGTTACAGACGTAACATCTCTGATTTGAAAGTAGAAAACAGTATTTTAAAGCAGGAATAAACAAAGATTTTTGTGCTAAAACAATACAGTAGCATTAATTAACACATTATTTGAATATTTTAAGTTATACTGTAACAGTTTTAGAAAATGTGGGTAAGTCTGGGGGAGTTGAGAGCATATGCCGATATGTCAATATGTAACGATGAATTAATGCATATTAAGACAATTATTTCCAAGAAAGATTGATACAAGAAAAGTTTAGAAGGGCCTTCACACAAATTTATTTATTTGTATTCTTAAAATTAATGCATAATGGGGCTGCTACATAAAAAAATCGGAAAAAGTAAATTCCTCCCTGGAATCAGTGATATTGGTCTTAGGAGAACTTAAAAATTTGAAAATGTTGGATGATATAGCAGAATACTAGTAACAAACTAAAATTTAACCTTCTTGGTGACAGTTGGTCAATTGTGATAATTTTTTTAATGAAAAAATGTGTCCTTTTTCGTCTGACGTTCTCGAAATTCGAACGGCATTTTCGTATTCTGTTCGAAAATAATGCATTTCGCGGGCTTTTGGCAAATTCGCGATGTTAGCCCACCGTTCTTCCAATTTTGGAGTCAGCTTTAAAACATTTTCCTGGGGCATATAAATAATTTTAACTTTTTCTGCAATGGAGTTTGCACACTGAAAAAAGGAAAGAGCGTCATTGACAAATGCTGTTCTAGATCTTATTCTCTGCCACACCTGGTGTCTGACCATACCCCCAACTCCATCCACAGCTCCCTTTCCATGTAACGTAGCAAAAAAATGCCAGTTGAGGTATAAATTATAATCAGTTATACCATATGTGTATTTTATTAATCTTAAGAAATAAATTTCAATTACATGCCGACATAATGAAAAATTTCAAAATCAGAATACCAGAAACTTTAGTACTCGTACCATATTATGCTATATACATGTATTGCTCATCCTCTGCTTTTTACCTATTTAATTGGAAATTTACTTTTGCTACGGACGTAACATAAAGCCATTTGTTATGTCCGAAATGTTACGTCTGTAACAGCATTAATTTAAAAACTAAATCAGTTGCAATATTTTTAACTATGGTGGGCAATTACTCTAAGAATTTGCCAAAAGGACCATTACGGGTTTTTTTTAATTTTGATTTTTTAGGACGTAAAGACAACTTTTGCTTCTTTTTTGTTACAGACGTAACATCAAACTTCTTTTTTTCAAACTTCAATTACACCATTTAGATCAATTCAAAAGAAATTAATGAATGCATATTATTATAGTACCGTCTTAGTAGTTAAAATTGTGCTACAAGTAGTTATTTTTGTTATTATTTTTCGATGAGAAATATGCATTTGAAAATGTGTTCTTTTTTCTGATTTTTACAAGTTCGTGAATATCGTACTTTCAACTAAGAAAACAAGTATTATTCTAACTCTCACCAAAAAACCAATGCAGGATTCTTAAAGTATACATCTTAAGCTTTAAAATGATGTATAACATAGCAACATAACTTCAATATGAATTTTTGACCAGTTGGTTTCACTTTTCATGGAATGGCCCGTATGTAAAAGCTATAAAATATTTTTTTAGATTAAAAATGCACAAAATATTTACAGCTCATGGTATTTGCATTATAAAAAGTTACAGTTCTTTTTTTCTTTTTTCCTTTTGAAAATTTCCATTTTTAACATATTTTTTCCAACTTTGAGCCTCATGCGCGAACCGAAGACGTCAACTTAGAATTTTTTTCTTATTTTTCCCAAATTGTGGATACTAAACCACAACTTTTGAGAGGTAATGCGATTTCGAAATAAAAAAATCGATTTTTTCGACTCACCCTAATGTGTACTTACACATACACAGCTTTTTCTGGGTATTACAAATTAAGATTCCAAAATTTTGTTTTTCGCTCCACCCTAAAGTACATGCGTTAGAAGTAATACTTCCTCAATGAGAGAATAAGTTTTTGGACATTTTCCTGCATTTATAAAAGTATAGTCAAAATAAAAAATTACGATGTAAACAAAAGCGACGATTTGGGGGGGGGGGGGGGGCTTCTGAGATCTGATTTTGGAGCAACAAAATTGAATGTAACGTGTAACAGGAACATTAATTTATTATGAGAGTGCCTTAGAGAGAACAGAAAAAACATTTAAAATACTAACACCTTCAAGTTTGGTACTAAAAAAGCTGAAAAAACTTTTACACATATTAATTTTCCTACCGGACAAATTAAATACCGTTCTATGAGAGTCTCGCAAGATATCATTAACCTGACTGAAACACAGCTTGCTCTGCGAAAGAAGGCTGTTGTGTTTACAGTATAATACTGGCGGTAGATGTTCCAGTTTATACAGTGTGGTATTTCATTTTTTCGTAAACTTAAGCGTTGGATTTTGACAAATTGCGGGCAAAGCGCCAAGTTGGCAACAAAAACTAGACAATCAAATGCTTGAAAATATATCGCTGAACGGTGCTTCACTTACACAAACGGTACGCCAAATTTAACTTCAATTCAGTCTGTGTTGAAAGTAACAACGTTTTGTCAAAAAAGGTGTAAAAAACTATTTTGGAGAATCCGAATGCAACCAAGAGAGAAAGTGCATAATTATACCCCACATAGGCCCCATATACGAAATATTGAATTTCTATGATGTACCGTTTTTGAGTAATGTGAGATGCGTATGCATTCGTTCATACTAGCATACAGATGTCACGAGAAAAGACGTGGTAATTAATTAACTCTAGGATAGTCATGCGTGTGAAGGCGGGTAGATTTTTATTTTTACAATATTTATTCGGGGTTGAGTAAAATGGAAATGTATGCCGAATATTGAGTGAAATCTATTTTTTCTATTACAAATGATGCCGGTTAATTGAATCAGTTGTTAATTGAATCAGCCACTTCAATGAATCAAATCGTCAAAAACAGAACAATATCGAGCTTTATTGAATTAGCCGTGTTATTGAATCATCCGCTTTATTGAATCAAATGTGCATGAAGATATGTGATTCATATAAGCGGCGGCCACTGTATAATACTTTTTTACGACGTGAAAGAAAGCAAAAACGTACAGTGTTCTCTATACTTTTGCAAGGATTCTATATCAATACTTGCATGGAAATCATAATTATTTCATTTAAAAATTTGAGAATAGTTTTGATTAAAGTATTTTTCAACAATATTCGCAGTTTTTAATCTAAAGCTCATACATTTTAGCTTGAAATTTGCTGGAGTGAATTAAAGAAGATTGCTATTCACGCTCTAATTAGCAGAAAGTTTGGATAAAATTTATCTTATGCAGGAAAATGTGAGCTTTCTACCTTATAGCGTACATTAGACCAAGGTGCCTCCCGCTCATCATCCCCTTGAAGAAAACTATATTTAACTATAAAAAATATTTTTTTTCAGTGTAACTTATTATTTTTTTTTCTGGATCGTGTGCCATCAAGCTGCGTACGCCCTCCCCCCCCCTCGTGCTCTTGGGGCTGTGCGGGTACTATCTACAGTTCTACACCAGTTTCTACCGATAGATAACACTGGTCTGCAAAAAAAATTATCTTGTGTTAAATGGAGGAAAATACCCGATCTTAGTGTAAAATGATGAGCTGAATTTAAATATATAAATAATTTTTCTCTATCACCCACAGATCATTCGATTAAAATGATGAGCTGAATTTAAATATATAAATAATTTTTCTCTATCACCCACAGATCATTCGATTAAAATGATGAGCTGAATTTAAATATATAAATAATTTTTCTCTATCACCCACAGATTTTTTTTTATTTAAATTTGACTGAAGTTTGAAAGAAATGCACTGATTCACGTATATATTTAATGTCAAAATAACAATCAAAAACTTATTTATTGTTAATTTCTTTCTTTATTTGGCACTAGAAACATCCCTTTTAGGAGTATAGCATTAGTCAGTAAGAATTTGTTCTCTTGACGGAGGGGGGGGGGGGGAGGGGCGTCTAAGGTGCGGGTTTTTTTTTTTTTTTTTTTTTGGCTTTACATTTATAATGTGTAGAAATTCTGGTTTTAAGTGTTCAAATCCAGCACCAGTGTTTCAAAGTTTTTAACAAGGCCTAATTTCGTATGTAGGGTCAGTAGGATAACAGGATGCAGTATTTTATTTTAAAAAATCTTCTTGCGATTGCTATCCCATTGGCAGATAAGGAAACATCATTGTTTAAAACCCCCAAAGTATATGAAATTTGTTTAGTTTAATTTTAGGCAAAAAATAATTGTCTCGTGATGTGTGTTGTACTAGTTTAAACTAAAAGAAAACCCTTTCAAATCATAATATTTATTTTGTCTTTATTTTGTCTGAATACGCTAATGGTAACAAAGATAATATGTTTTAATCATGCAATAGTATAAGCTATTGCTGCGACATCGATGTCGATGTTTTGGAAGCATCAATTAATTTTGTTAAAACATCGATGTTTTACAGTCAATGTGTTTTGGACATCGATGTTTCGAGTTCGATTTTTTTCGCTGTCGATATTTATATTTCAGTAAAAAAGATGCCATAAAAATGTGCGATAATTATATTTATTAAAGCATTTTTGTATCTCATTACTCGGAAGTTGCAGAATTAATCTAATTGGAAAAAGTTTTCCATGATCATTATCGATGTATTGCTCCCGACATTTTTAAGCATCGCTGATTTGTTCTCACAGTTTTATTTATTTTATTTTATTATTTTTTATGTCGATATTTTATATTTCAGCAACAAAGTTTTAAAAAAAAACGATAAAATAGATTCATCGTTAATCAGTTGTTTGCAGTATCTATCTTATTGGGGGAAAACTTCCTTAATTATCACCAATCATTTGTAGTCGATGATTTTTAAGCATCGTTGTTCCGCGTTCGAGGTTTTTTTTTTCCTATACCTTTTTTTTTTATTTCAGCAGGAAAAAAAATCAAATTTTAAAAAAGTGACATCGTTAATCAGTAGTTGCCATATCTATCTCAATATGAAAAGTTTTCGAAAATTATCGTCTTACGGTCGCTATGTTTTTTTTAGATTGAGAAATATAACGAGGGGATACTGTACGTTAAAATTTGTACGTAGTATGTCTAAAAAAATATCGATGTTTCAAAACATCGATGTTTTTTGATCGATGTATCAATACCATTGATGTCTTTAATTTCCAACATCGATGTTTCCAAACATCGATATTTTGTCGTCGATGTCGCAGCCCTAGTATAAGCCTTTAACTAGTTTTAAAATAGTTCATATCAAGTCTCACCTGTTGTATATTAAAATACGAATATAGCCTTTACAGAGTCCATTCTAATACAATATTCTGAAGCTTTTTACTTAGCGCAGAAATTTATAAATTCTTTATGTTTGCATTAAAATACAAAAATACTGAAAATAATTTAATTCAGGGCGCCTATTTCAGAAAAATTGGTGCCATTAAGACTGACTGCTGTAGTAACAGCAAACCTGACTATCTGTCTCCACGTTTCTTGCCTTTATGATAAGATTAATATATTAATTATGAGTTTTTATCATTACGTGATATAGGAAAACACGGAAAAAATAAAAACTTAAAACCCATGATTAGGCAAAAGCTGTTGATGATGGAAAAATTCTGATTGGATATCTGAAATCAGCGTCAAAAAGTACAACAGAAATACTCTAAATATTTCATTTAACAAAATCTTTGTGAACCAGTGTAATTATAATAAGGGCAAGACTATTTTCACTCTTATCCTAGAAGATTCCTGTGAAAGTTAAGCTTGAAATGCAAGATATTTATTATAGAATAATTAGGAGGCAGTCAGGCAAGTCAGATACATACAATTTTTGATTTCGCTCAACATTTTACATTAGTTTCCTCGAATGATTTTAGAAAACACGTATTTTTTCTTTTTCCTCAAAAATATTTCTGCACTGCAAAAAAGAAAAATTCGGAAACATTTCTGAATATATCGGGCTGCTGCGGTTTATGTTATTTTCAGAAACGTTTCTGAGTGTGTCGTAATCCTCTTTCTGTTCTTTTCACAAACGTTTCTGAGTATGTCGGAAACTTTCTGTTCTTTTTACAAACGTTTCTGAGTATGTTGGAAACTTCTTTACGTTATTTTTAAAAACGTTTCCGAGGATTTCGGAATCCTCCTTCCGTTATTTTCAGAAACGTTTCTGAGTATTTCATGCAGTTGCGGTTCATGACATATTCAGAAAAGTTTTTGAGTATTTCAGAAACGCTTCTCAGTATTTCAGAAACCTCACTGAAAATGTCACAAATATTTTCGAATGTTTCGGAATACTTTTTTTTTTGTTACTGTCGTTCTTTTTTTTTTTTTTTTTTTTTGACATAATCTGAATTATAAGGATTTGTACTTTTTTTTTTTTTTTACTGCTGCGATTAATAATATTTCATTTTAAAAAGTGAACAAAAAATCATTCAATAAAATACTTTTATAACTGTAAAAATACCAGATTTTTTTTTTTTTTAAGTCCACCTGTTGTTTTGTTATTTGTAAACCGGGAAGAAAAAAACAGTTTGGTCACAGTAAAGGTTGCATACACTGTAAAAGAAAATAAATCTAATTCTAAGCAATAAATAGCGCTTACCAGCTTCTGAAACAAATAAAAAATAATCGAAACTTCTCTTCGATGTATCGTAGTAATCCATACGTGTTTCACACTTATAATAACGTTGAAATACGCTTTGAAGATTTAGTTTTCGTATTACTTTTATATGTCAACAAAACAAATATAATGCCTTGCGGATATCTGAAGTAAATACCATTCGTATATTCCTCGCTTGTATTTAATTCCTCGGGGTTTACAGTTCCATCAATTCCGATTTTATACTAAGCAAGACTAAAGACACACACGTGCTGAAAAACGACCACGTTAACATAGCGCCGCTTCCGTTTTCAATCTTCTCCCGAGTCTCAATTTTGCTCGTTGCGCATCGAGCTGCGCAACTTCCTTCATGGTTCTGAATATACCAGAAACGTTTCTGAGCATTTCAGAAAAGTGATTTTAAACGGATGTTTCCGGTATATTCAGAAACGTATCTGTTAGTTTTAGAAACGTTTCTGAAATATTTTACAGTGTAGGGACCTGTAAAAATTCCGAAAATTGGTCCCGACCTTTTCAAAAACTTGATTTTCGCAGCGTGTTGAGCTTAAACCAGAGTACTTTTGGCAATTACATTATCACATTTAGTGTCCAAATCAAAATATATTTTAAATTTTATTTCTGACCATCAGTGGATCTTTTCAGAGTCGGCCAAACTTCGCTGAAGATAGTTAAAAAGTGTCATGTTTGAGGCCCCCTAGCTCCCTACAGTGAGGGTCAGTACCAGTTTTCGCATGAAGCCGAGTTGGTACAATATAAAAAAAAAATTCCGAACTTTAAATCCTACCTATGCGGAAAAGATGTTCTATGATATACAGCTTCATGAAAAAACAAAATAAAAAATTAAATTTTAAGTTAAGAACTGCCGTAAGAGGGATGAATTTTAGAAATTGAGGCTTTTTTTGTCAAAAAATCGAAGTTATTCAAATATTTTTATTTTTAGATTTTTAAATTGTACTTATGTGGGTAAGATGGTCCATGATACACAGATTCAAGAAAAAATAAAATAAAAAAAAATTTTGCCACAAAACTGCCACAAGAGGGATGAATTTTTGAAATTGAGGCTCTTTCTGTCAAAAAATTGAAATTAATCAATTATTTTTGTTTTTAGATTTTTAAGTTGTACCTATATGGGTAAGATGTCCCATATTGTGCATATTAATTAAAAACTAAAATAAAAAGCTGAATTTCAAGTCACGAGCTTTTGCAAGGGAGTTGAACTGCAGAAATTTAAGGCTTTATCTTAAAAATTAAAAGTTAATCAAAAAAAATTTTAATATAATTTCAGAGTCTACTTTTTTAGAAAATATGTTTTAAAGAACATCGATGAGGTAGGAGGGATTTGAAAAAAAAAAAAAAAAGGTTAGCTGCACTGGCAACAAACGTTGTTAGATTTTGTTAATAAAACCTATTAATGGTAAAGGTCATGATGCTTTTTACCAAGGTAAAAGAATCATTTTAATTCAAAGAAATATTTTTAGAATGATTTAAATCATACTAGATGATAAGAAAAAATCTTCATGCATTCAAATCTTTCTAAACTTAAAATACCATCGGAATTACATGGGACAGTAATCACTCTTCGTATTGAAGACTGGCATGAGCTTTCGCGACTTTTTACGATTCTTATAAAATCGTCTCTGCTATGGGGTCCACACACAACAGCAGAGGCTTCTATGACAGCTTTTATTATTCTTTCTGTAGCTTGAGTGTGACAAGGAAAATTTTGGATAACTGGTAGAACAACTCTTGTAATGCTTGCTGGGTTTTCTATTGCTTCTAAAAGTATGGTGTTACTAAAGCATTCAGTCAGTCGAGGCTCTGTTACATTTTCCCACGTAATCAAATCGACATAATCTGTCGCGTAAAAGTCAAAGTTTGGCAAATTGAAAACTCGGATGTTAATATCTATGCATGCAGTAGTAGAAGTACAAGCAGTATGCACAGTATTTATCTTTACGGGCTTTTAGAATTCTTCTAAGCGCTAATTGCCTTATGTGATATCTGTTGTCAGCTATCATTGATATCAGGACATTTTCTGCGTGACCAAACAACCCATTTCGTTTAAGAACAGGATCAATTACTTCTTTCAAATCATTCGACAAATATCGCGAAAAAAAGATAGTTCGATGCAAATGCTGCACACCATAGATTAACCCCTTCCAGGCTCATTTTATTTCGAGATTACGGATCAAAAAATGTCAATTTTTTAATGCTTATTTTCATACATACACATCTTTTTAAACATAATAGCATCATTCGCATGCTAAAACACTGTATAGTGCTGCATCTAGTAGCAACAATAGTAAATAAAAGCATCCGAAACCATAAAAGGGACATGTGAAATAATTCGGGAAAGACTGGTTGTGCAGTGTTAATTTTCACAGTGCCCGAGCTACACTCGGGATGAGCCAGAATGGTACATTTCGCTTGCCCGAGTCCAGCTCGGGAAAAGCCGGGAAGGGGTTAAAGAAGGTTTTGTTTTGATCTGGAACCACATGGGAATATATACTTTTAAAATGAATGTCGTTACTGTAACTAATGTCTCAAATGGATCCTCATAAGCTATATAGAGTCTGAGAATTCTATGTACAGTTGTAAGCCATCTTGAGTGGCAAACATTTCCGGGGTTTCTCTTAGACAGACTTTGGCTGCAATTTCCGGAGTTGATAGCTTCAGGGTCAATCCATGTCAAATCACCCAGGAAAATGGGATTTTGTAACCCATGTCCTCGGATTTGGATAAAATTTGGTGTATTTAATATTTTTATGGTGGTAAGTAACCATATGAATTCTTTTGCCCATACGTGATCTGGTTTTTGTTTTACAGGCCGTCAAACTTTTCAAAAAATTGCATTTTCTGTCAACCGCTAAGCCTAATCTGCATGTATACGTATCTCTTCAGTAAATTGTGACGGGTGCAGAAATATTTCAATATTTCCAAAAATTCTCAGATATGTTGCTGAAAGTATGAGGATTTAATAAAAAAAATACTTGAAATTTATATTTTATAATTTTGTTTGAATAAAATTTGAATAAACTACGACAAGCATTTTTTTTCTTGTGCGAAACATGAGTTTACTTAAGTGGCATTTCACGAAAAGGCGGAGGTCCTATTCAATAATGAAAGCATTCGAAATGAGCCTGAAGGTGTGTTCTATCACTGTAAAGAATAAAATTAGTGGTTTTTTTCGTTTTCTCGTTGCTGTTGCACAATATACACATTTCAGTATCAAAATTTTTGCGTATTTACAGCCCTATTATGCTACTTAAAAATCATCTTAATCCCTTATTAAGCAGAAAGAAAAGTGAGAAATAATTTATGACTCCCAAATTCAGTTGTTAAGTTCAGCAAAATATCAGATGTAGAAAAAAGATGTGCAAAACATGAATTCACTTTAGTAGCTTTTTATGAAGAGGCGGAGGTCATGTTTACTATAAGAAGCATTCGAAATAAGCCTAAAGGTGTGTTCTATCATTGCAAAGAACAAAATTAGTGGCTTTTTTCGTTTTTTCGTGGTTTTTTTTTTTTTTTTGCTATTGCACAATATGTACATTTCAGTACCAACATTTTTGAAAAAAACTCTAGTCATTTTCCTAACTTAATTTTCAATATTTTTTTGTGTAAAAGAAGCATAGCTCATGCTTTTGTAGCATAAAAACGTATTATATTTATTTTTAATGATTTATAATTGTATTGAATGTGCGAAGAAGAGACAGGATAGCACAATCTTTGAAGAAAAAATAACAATGAAAAATATGAGTTTCCGAATATTATCGGATTGTTTGTCTTTGAAGTGTTTGTGGGATCCTGTTTTCAGCAAATTTAAGAAATATACTGTGTTATATTTTAACGCTCGACCTTCCTTGCATTTCCGACGTCGGACAGTACTTGTTGAAGTCACGTTATCATGAAATATTCGGAATACTAATTTTGTACATATTCAATCTCCTTTTGAAGAGAATAGTAACATCTTCCAGAATCTTATGCTACGGACCGTTTGACGAAGTTATTTCAGCTAACATCTTACCATTTCTTGGTTATAGTAAAGATAATAGTCCATTCTTAGGTAAAAGATAGTCTTGCTTCAAGTCCAGCATAGTCACTTACTTAAAAATTTTCAATTTTTTTCTTTTAAACTCCAATAGCAAGTGTCGAAAGCTGTATTTACTCTTAACTGGATGCTGAAATTTCTAGTTTATTTTTATTGAATTATGTCTGTCCGGGGCTCTAGTTTTCTAATTATCTCCTATTATTATTTATCAGCGCAAACCAACCTTTCTGATAAGCGAATCCAATGAAAAACAAACAAACCAAAATAGAAAACCCACTCACATTCTTTATCCCTCTTATCACTATGACCTATATTTTGATAAAATAAGAAGAGACCTGATACATGCGCAAATGCAAGCAAGGTTAAGCGTTAAAATATCAAACAGTATATTCCTTAAATTTGCTGAAAACAGGATCACACAAACACTTCAAAGACAAACAATCCGATAATATTCAGAAACTCACATTTTTAATTATTAGGTTTACTTTAAAGATTGTACTATCCTATATCTTCTTCGAACATTCAAAACAATTATAATTCATTAAAACTAAATATAATACGTTTTTATGATACAAAAGCATGAACAATGCTTCTTTTACACAAAAAATATTGAAAATTAAGTTAGGAAAATGACTAGAACTTTTTTCAAAAATGTTGGTACTGAAATGTGTATATTGTGCAATAGCAAAAAAAAAAAAAAACGAAAAAAGCCACTAATTCTGTTCTTTGCAATGATAGAACACACCTTTAGGTTTATTTCGAATGCTTCTATTATTGAATATGATCTCCGCCTCTTCATAAAAAGCTACTGAAGTAAATTCATGTTTTGCACATCTTTTTTCTACATATGATATTTTGCTGAACTTAACAACTGAATTTGGGAGTCATAAATTATTTCTCACTTTTCTTTCCGCTTAATAAGGGATTAAGATGATTTTTAAGTAGCATAATAGGGCTGTAAATACACGAAAAATAAAGGTATGTTTGCTTTTCAGTGAAATTAAGGTTAGGAAAATGACTAGAACTTTTTTTCAAAAATTTTGATACTGAAATGTGTATATTGTGCAATAGCAACGAGAAAACGAAAAAAAAACCACTAATTTTATTCTTTGCAATGATAGAACACACCTTCAGGCTCATTTCGAATGCTTCCATTATTGAATAGGACCTCCGCCTTTTCGTGAAATGCCACTTAAGTAAACTCATGTTTTGCACAAGAAAAAAATGCTTGTCGTAGTTTATTCAAATTTTATTCAAACAAAATTATATTATATAAATTTTGAGTATTTTTTTATTAAATCCTCATACTTTCAGCAACATATCTGAGAATTTTTGGAAATATTGAAAGATTTCTGCACCCGTCACAATTTACTGAAGAGATACGTATACATGCAGATCAGGCTTAGCAGTTGACAGAAAATGCAATTTTTGGAAAAGTTTGACGGCCTGTCAAACAAAAACCAGATCACATATGGGCAAAAGAATTCATATGGTTACTTACCACCATAAAAATATTAAATACCCCAAATTTTATCAAAATCCGAGGACATGGGTTACATGACCGGGTGAACTGACGTGGAATGACCCTTCACAGATTTCCATTTAAGTACCGCTGGTCAGTGCTTAGATCCGTTTTGTTGGTGACTTCACATAGTGTGCGCTATAGGTACGAATGTAACTACAGCCAGCTTCTTGCATCCAGCTACATCCAGCCAAAAATGATCGAGTAAAAAATATTTCAAAGAAAAGGAAAACAAGCTGCATTTAATCCATAGCAGTGGTGGTTGTGCTACTTCTGATTCACTTATACGACGGTGTGAAAACGGAGTGTTTAGGGGATAAAATATTCCAAAACACTTACTATTATTCAATACTCAGTACTTAATAATCAATATTTATCACTTTGTAGCATTTAATTTTAGGGATATATTTTGAATAAAAAAAATATCAAACCAAATTTGAGCGATTTTCAACATTTTTTCCAAAGTTCAACCCCTTTGCGGCAGTTCAAATTTTTAAATTATTGTTTTAATATTTGTCTTTCCTTAATCCCCATGCTATAGAAAATCTTTATTACATAGGTAGATTTGGATTAACGATACATTTTTTTTTCACCATAGAAGAGCGATACACCCTAATATATATCACTTAAATTGATCATTAGTTGCAAGGCTAATCTTCAGTGGTGACAAAAAATGGCCCTTTTTTTACGCACAGAAAGGAAGAAGTGTACACTTCGTGATCTCCGCGATATCTCTATCGACTTATATCTCCGCGTGCTGAGGGTCAACAGGGAACTTGATAAGAGTATTTTAAACTAGAGTATGTGTATTTTCACAAAAAAGTGACAAATCTATATGCAAATGTCCAGGGGGCTCTTAAAGTTAACCTCAAGATGAGAAAATTGCATGCGTTGACAAATAATCTAGTTAGCTGTGTACACTTCGTAATCTTATGTCTCCGTGTGCTGAGGGTCAACAGGTAACTTGATGAGTATATTTTAAACTAGAGTATGTGTATTTTCACAAACAAGTAACAGAACTAATTTTTTTAAGTACACAATACTTATTTCAAAACAGTAAAATGAGCTTTTACGTTTTCAATTCAACCAACATATTCGGGTTTAGACCTTAGTTGCGCCGGGTTGGCACAGCGGTGGTTATTGAGATTTAATTTGGTAGGGGCTTAGTAGAATATACAAAGTATATGCAAATTTATGTTTGACAAAGTATTGTTACAAATCTTGTAAATAGTTGTTGTTTTTCCTGCCTTGCATCATTTTCATTAGTTTTGGTTTTATCTGACGTCATGTTGCAAAAGTATCTGAAGATATCACCTTTATCACTTGTATACCGGCCTTGTAACACTTTGTAGTTTTTACACTTGACCTAACTTTAATAAGCATGAAGACATTTTCGCGTGGTTTTTCTTTTTATCACTAGAATTTTTGAATGGATTATGTAAGTTTGTGACTGAACGAACACTCCGGATTTTACTAGGATATTGTGGACATTTCTTTCCGTGTATAAATAGCCTTGAACACAGTTTTTAGTCAGTTAGTTTTTCTCAGATTGGATTTCTGAGAGGCCCGTTTTTATTCGCTTGGGTGGATGTTTGTTTTTGCTTTTGTAATTTCTTAATTACTGTTCACGCTAGATATGTGGTGCTGAGTTACTGTTGAGAGTGCAGTGTACTGTTTGCTACCTAATTGCTGGATGTTTAGAAATTGTTTCCTGCTCCTATTGTAAATAGTGTACATACTTGTAAATAAATTTATAGTTACTTCCTCAAGATTGGAATGCTCATTTAAAGAAAGTTGAAGGTGCTACGGACCCGTTACAGTATATAACTTGAGCTGGATGCTTCGTCAACACGTGCAATTGTCTCATTTTGAAGTACACGCTTTGAGCGTCCAGGGGATTTCCCCATAGTACTGTCGCTTATTTGTGAAAATACACACACTCTAGTTTAAAATACACTCACACATCAAGTTCCCTGTTGACCCTCAGCACACAGAGATATAAGATCACGACGTGTACACTTTTTCGTTTCTGTGCTTACAAAAAGGGCCGTTTTTCGTCACGACTGAGGGTTAGCCTTGCAACTAATGATCGATTCAAGTAATATATATATATATATATATATATATATATATATATATATATATATATATATATATATATATGCTGCCAGGGCAGCTAGATTTGCTTCCAGCGGCATGTTGATGCATAATGTCCCCCCCACCCTCAACTTTTACCTCATTCTGATGTCATATTATTTGATATAATTTAATGTGCATTAAATTTCAAGACATACTACACACGTGGCTCGCTATTGCCCTAAGCAGCTAGCTGCGTGGCCCGGCTTTGCACGGGTGCTTCACACCTTTACAGTGGTGAGGAAAGTTTAAAGAACTAAACATCGCCAAGGTGGCTCGCTTAGAGGCACTTCGCGCCTTTATTTATTTCTTGCATCAAAAATTCATTCCAAATATTGAGATGTTACACGGGCGCTTCGCGCTTTTAAAATGGTGAGAAATGTTTCAGCAAGTTCAGCTCCTCAAAGGAAAGAAGCAGACATAGATATATACTCAGTTTTTAATATAAGTAGTTGGATCTTCAACTAATTTATAATTCAAAAAATTATAAATTAGTTGAAGATTAACTTACGGAAGATTAACGGCTAACTTATGTGGCCCGTTAATAATTTTCATGCTTTATTTAGCTAAGCCTTCATTCAAAATTCTTATTATCATTATTATTACTGTTTCATAACAATCACGTTTTGTAACAATGGATTTCATATTTAATTACTTAGGACAAATTGCTTTAAATTTGACTACTTATTAATTGATATATTTGTTAATTAAAATCTTATGGTTATATAAATTAAAGCTAATGAAGCGTGAAAAATTACAAATCTATTGGTACCTGGTTCGACTTTCAGTTTACTGGAGCTCAGAAGAAAGAAGCATGACATAGATAGGAAGAAAGAAAGATAGAAAGATACTGAGTTTTTGATATAAGTAGATAGTACTAACCAGGTTTCATGCGAAAACTGTTAGACCCCCCCCCCCCCCAGTGCAGGGAGCTACGGTCCCTCAAACATAACTTTTTCACTATTTTTTGGCGATGTTTGACCGCTAATGACAGGATCCCCCAATGGTCAGCAATAAAATTTAAGATATACACTGCTCGACATTGAAAATGCAACACCAAGAAGAAGTGGTCAGAAATTCATGCAAATTTTACCGTAGACGCACGTCACTGAGTTATGCAAATGATATGAAATGAGCAGCTGTCCGACGCACGTGAAGTAAGATATAAGAGAATGAAGTTGAAAAGTGGGCTATGTTCATATTGGTTTTTCTGCCAGACTAATTATCGGATAAATTTGGTTTTTGTCTCGAAGGATACGTGTGATAGGAGGAATAGCCACGCCGTCCTCAACGAAGACACTTCAGCATATAGACGACTTTACAAGGGGTATGGCAATCGGGCTGAGAAGGGGAGGTAGGTCCATACGTCAAATTGAAGCTGATACCCACATGGATGCAAGCACTATGCATCGGCTGTGTTACGTATTTACTCCAACGTTTGGAATGGTGCCGGACCAGAGCGACGTGGATGGCAGAATGGCAAACCGTAGTGTTCTCAGATGAATCCCGCTTCTGTTTGTCCAGCGATAGTCATCGCATACGTGTGTGGCGTCGACGTGGAGAAAGATCAAATCCGGCAGTAACTGAGGAACGCCCCACAGCGCGACAACGTGGCATAATGGTTTGGGGCGCTATTGCATACAATTCCGTATCACCTCTAGTTCGTATTCGGGGCACTATGACGGCCCAACGATATGTAGATAATGTACTGCGGCCGGTGGCAATCCCCTATCTTCAGGGTCTGCCAAATGCAATTTTTCAACAGGATAACGCCCGGCCTCACAGTGCTCGAATCAGCCAACATGCTCTACGAGGTGTACAGATGCTTTCCTGGCCACCATACTCTCCTGACTTGTCACCAATCGAACATGTGTGGGACGTGATTGGACGCCGTTTGCAGAACCTGTCACTGCCTCGTTCAGAGGACGAACTGTGGCAAATGGTTGAAAGGGAATGGAGTGCCATCCCTCAGGACACCATCCGCAGGCTTATTGACTCCATGCCTAGACGTGTTTCTTCGTGCATCGCTGTCCGCGGTGGTCCTACTTCTTACTGAGCCGACGCCGTCCTCGCTCTAAATTTTGCTTATTTATTTTGAAATAAATATCACTTATTGTTCCATGCTGTCTCTTTCTTCTTACCAAATTTCATCAATTTCTGACCACTCCTTCTTGGTGTTGCATTTTCAATGTCGAGCAGTGTATTTCGATTTAGACACTAAATGTGTTGATGTATTTGCAAAAAAATTTGGTTGAAGCTCAACGCGCTGAGATAATCAAATTTTAGAAAAGGTCAATTTTAGAAAAATACTAAATCGGTCTACACTTTACGAATTTTTACAGGTCCTCAGAAATTGTTTCGGGGAAAAAGAAAAAATACGTGTCTTTTGAAATCTTTAGGAGAATTCACCATAAAAAAAATTACCAAAATCAAAAATGGTATATATCTGGACATCCGATCCCCGCCCGGTTCTTAAAAAAACTTCCTCTTAATGAATCTGTTTTGAAACACATTTTCTAGTAAGCAAAAATAATTAATAAATTTGAGTTCAGTGGCCTCGAATTTAGTTTATTATCTGCAATGGAAAAAATTGATACTCTAATCAGACCAAGCCAAAATCTTTGTTTCATATATACTTTCAAAAGAACGAATAAATGATTTCTGTATGAAAGCATCGGTATAGGCAAACATTGTTTTTTTACTTTTCAATGTTGACGACAAATTATTTTTCAGGTTTGATTATTAATGCTTATACTTCTGGGGTCCCT
>JAXGGA010015225.1:0-29785 GCA_038373865.1 Uloborus plumipes
AAAGGTGCTGCAAAAGTTAAGGAAGCTAACCTGAAGTTAAGCCCGTCCAAATGTAATTTGTTCCGCCGTGAGGTGAACTACCTTGGTCACATTATCTCTTCTGAGGGTGTACGAACAGATCCAGATAAGGTATCGCAGTCAAGAATTGGAGCCGCCCCGAAAATGTCCATCAGCTGCGAAGTTTCCTGGGCTCTGCACGTACTACAGGAAGTTTGTGAAGGGTTTTTCCAATATTGCACGACCTTTGCATAAGCTGACGGAGAGCAACCAAAAATTTGAATGGTCCAAAGAATGCGAGGATGCATTTCTACAGCTGAAGGAGGCTTTAACATCAACGCCTATTCTCTCTTATCCTCAGCCTGAAAAATCCTTCATACTTGACACTGATGCGAGCCACGAGAGGGTTGGAGCTGCTTTATCTCAAGAAATAGACGGTAACGAACATGTCATCGCCTACTGGAGCAAATGCTTATCCAAGTCGGAGCGAAATTATTGTGTCACGAGAAAGGAATTGCTCGCCATAGTTAAAGCTGTTGAACATTTCCATCATTACCTCTACGGCCGTAAATTCCTGCTCCGGACCGATCATGCCTCTTTAACTTGGCTTTTGAATTTCAAGAATCCAGAGGGCCAGGTAGCCAGGTGGATACAGCGGCTCCAGGAATATGACATCGAGATTAAGCATCGAAAAGGTTTGTCACACGGTAATGCTGACGCATTATCAAGAAGACCTTGTTCCGAGAACTGCCATTATTGCTCCCGAATAGAGAAACAGTACGGGACGACAATCCCTACTGCCTGTCAAGTTACTGCTACTTCATCATCTTCAGATCCTGATCCATGGAGTGACGACCAAGTAAGAAAAGATCAGCTTGAAGACCCAGACCTAAAGCCTATCATAGAGTTAATGGAAAAAGACAGTCGGCGACCTAGTTGGCAAGACATTTCTATCTACAGTCCTGCAACGAAAAGATACTGGGCCCTATGGAAATCTCTCCAGTTGCGGAATGGCGTCCTGTATCGGAAATGGGAATCTGACGATGGCAAAGCATTTAAATGGCAGTTACTCCTTCCCAGATCAAGAATTCCAGACGTTCTAAAGGAATTGCACAGTAGTCCGACTGGAGGACATTTTGGTGTCTTGAAAACCCTCTGCAAGGTTCGAGACCGCTTCTTCTGGAGCAAGGCGAAGGATGACGTAGAGAAGTAGTGCCATTCTTGTGACGCCTGTGCTGCCCGTAAAGGACCGAAGAGAAGAAGCCGCGGGAAGCTACATCTTTACAACGTAGGAGCTCCTTTCGAACGAATCGGGATCAACATTCTTGGTCCTCTACCGAAAACTACTGATGGGAACAAATACATCCTCGTTTCCATTGACTATTTCACCAAATGGCCCGAAGCATATTCCATTCCGGATCAAGAAGCTACCACTGTAGCAGAGACTCTAGTCCAGCATTGGATCTCGAGATATGGGACACCTTTGCAGATCCATTCCGATCAGGGAAGAAACTTCATCTCTGCTGTGTTTAAGGTCCTATGCAATATCCTCAAAATTGAGAAAACTCGAACGACACCACTACACCCACAATCGGACGGCATGGTGGAAATATTTAACAGGACAATCCTTAATAATCTCTCGCTTATGGTCTCCAAAAATCAACAGGATTGGGACAAGAAACTTCCTCTGTTCCTGCTGGCCTACCGCAGTGCTGTCCACGAGAGCACCGGATATTCCCCATCACAGATGCTCTTCGGCCGAGAGCTTCGGCTACCTTGTGATCTCGTCTTCGGTCTCCCTCCAGATGCGCCTTCATCGCCTGAGAAGTACGTCCAGGATCTCCAGGCCCGGTTGGAGGACGTTCATCACTTCGCATGGGAGCGAATCAGCATCGCGACGGAGAAAATGAAGACCCGATACGACACAAGGTCCATTAGCCATGACTTTCAAGAAGGTGACAAGGTGTGGCTATGGAATCCCATCCGACTGAAAGGTCTGTCCCCCAAATTGCAGTCGCATTGGGATGGACCCTACACAGTCCTTCACCGGCTGAAGAACGTCGTAGTGAGGATCCAGAAGTCATCATATTCAAAACCTAGGGTTGTACATTATGATCGGCTTGCCCCATACTATGGCCATAGTTCGTAAAATAAATCTAAAGCTACCATGGTAACTTGTTTGTAAATTTTGTAAATAACTTTTGCCTTTAATTGTTTGTAATATTACTCTATTAATGTTATTATTTCTTTCATTTTCTCATTGTTAATTTGTATCATGTTTATGATTGGTTTCATGTAATGTGTGCATCTGTAAATTTTCCCTTGCTTCCTTTCTGGGGATTGTACTGCCCGGGACGTGCAGTCCTTGGGAAGGGGACAATGTTACAAATCTTGTAAATAGTTGTTGTTTTTCCTGCCTTGCATCATTTTCATTAGTTTTGGTTTTATCTGGCGACATGTTGCAAAAGTATCTGAAGATATCACTTTTATCACTTGTATACCGGCCTTGTAACTTTTTGTAGTTTTTACACTTGCCCTAACTTTAATAAGCATGAAGACATTTTTCGCTCGGAGTGGTTTTTCTTTTTATCACTAGAATTTGTGAATGTATTATTCAAGTTATGAATGAAGCAGAATACTCCAGATTTTGCTAGAATATTGTGGAAATATCCTTCAGAGTATAAACAGCTCGCCTTGAACACAGTCAGTTTAGTTTTTCTCAGATTGGATTACTGAGAGGCTCGTTTTTATTCGCTTTGGGCGAATGTTGTTTTTGCTTTTGTAATTTCTTAATTACTGTTGACGTTAGATACGTGGTGCTGAGTTACTATTGAGAGTACAGTGTACTGTTTGCTGCCTAATTGCTGGATGTTTAGCAATTGTTTCCTGCTCTTATTGTAAATAGTGTACATACTTGTAAATAAATTTATAGTTACTTCCTCAAGATTGGAATGCTAATTTAAAGAAAGTTGAAGGTGCTACGGACTCGGTACAGTATGTATGTGTGTCGCATAATTCAAAAACCATAGGCCGTAGAAGCTTCTAGTTTGGTATGTAGGCTCTGAGGATAGTCTAGTTGTGCACCTCCCCTTGTGGTTGCATTCGAATGTTCCCAAGGGGGTGTTTTACCCCTTTTTTGGGGTAAATCAGTGCTAATTTCAATGCAGACTCAAGTAATATGAATTGGCGCGACCACTAGGCGATATGTCGCCTAGCTTTTGGACGCCAAGTGTTTTACGCCAACTTGGCGACATATCTCCAAGTTGGCGACAAATTTGGCGAAAAAATTATTTTTTGTATTTGGGTTCAACTTGGCGCTATTGGCGATATTTTGCGAAAAATTCACTGAATGAAATTAAAATCAGCAAAATTTAGAAAATTAACCGTTGTAAAATATTTTTTGCATTGTTTCGTGGCAGAGTAGGGAAGTAAATATTTGAATTGTTACCTTGCTCATTCCAAGCACTTTTTTTTAACACTTAAGGCAACTACTAAGAAATTTACACGTAAAAGGAAGTAGTGTGGGGTCCATACCAGATTTTTTTAAAACTGAGTTAATATCTTTCATGACTTTTGTGGCTGATCATTTAACTAAATTCGTTACTTTTCTCGCTTTTTCACAATTAATAAAAAATGATAATTCTTTGTTCCAATCAGGGCGAAAATTTGCTAGATAGTATCCTTAATGCGTGTGAAAAGGTTCTGCTCTTTTGGAAATACGAATTCCAATTACTTAGTTTTAGAAAAATAATGAAAAAAAAAAACCAATAAAATTAACGAATTTTGTATAATGACTGGTGTAAGGGGTAACCGCAGTCATTGGCTCACATCAATGAAAATTACTTTACGTACTCTAAGGATACCATATGGCAACTTTTAGAATATATTTAACCCATGGACTATTTTTTTTATTGTGAAGAGAAAAAGTATGGGAAAAGGGATACTATTTAACGAATTTTGTGTAATGAACTGCCCTAAAGATAACTGCAAATATTAACGTAGTAAAATGATGCGGTTTTTTTTTCAGGCCCGAGTCATTTTTGTTTTTCCGGGGGGGGGGGGGGTCAAAGGGTGCTATGACAATGCAATTTCACCGGAAAACAACAAAAACCACGCCCACTTATATGTAAATACATTGATTTCTCAAAGCCTGAGGGGGGGGGGCAAGTAACCCCCCTAAATGAGGAGCCTGGGTTTTTTTACATTTTTCATGTCAATGCCCTTTAATCATCCATTGATTAAAAAGCAATAGAATATAGAATAACAGAGGCGCATCCAGAAAAATCTGACAGGGGGGAGGGAGGCACACTACAAAATAATGTTTTTTTTTTTTTTTTAAAGTTTTTTAAATTAACTTGCAGTAAGTAACAGCGACGTACGCAGACAAACCTTTTTTTTTTTTTTTTGGAGGGGGGTGAGTTCAAAATTCGTCAATCCATTTTTTGAAATGGAAGTTCTAAAAACACTTTTAGACGATTTTCGAATGTGTGTGTGGGGGGGGGGAGGGGGCAAGTCCTTTTCCTCAGAAATGTAGTTCAAAAAATGCAATTATAAATGAACCTAGGCTATGTTCGGGTTAAAAGGGACTGAGAGATCCTTCGCGGGAAATTTTTCACAATTGAAGTTTTAAAAATGTAATCGTACGCCATGTTTGGTCTATTGTTAGGAGAAAGCCGGAAAATTCGAAACTCTCCCCCAGCCATTTTTCAAGAAATTAAAGCTCCAAAAGCACAATTAAAACTATATGGTCTTTGTTGGTGTTGAGAAATAATGTTAAACTTTGGTAAAGTCAGGGGATGGGATGGGGTTCCGGGGCTCTCCCCGGCACTTTTTCGAAATCAAAAATCCATAAGTGCAATTTTAGGTAATGTTATGGTAGGAGTGGTCAGATTTATACTCTTAGAAATTTTCTCAAAATGAAGCTCTTAAAAATGCATTTGTATACGTCATCTTTTGTGACACTAGAGAAAGGAAAATGGAGTTCGGGACTTTCCCGCGTGAAATTTTCAAAAACGCAATTTTCTCTATTTTTGGTAAAGATTGTTTTGTAAAATCCTTAGCCAGTTTTTCTTTTCCAAATACATTGTACTGTTTTGGTTTTCTGCAGTGCAGTTTTCTTTTTCCTCCCTGTTTGAAAAAAAAAAAAAAAAAAAAAACTCCGCCTTCAATAGAAACTAATCTCCCCCCCCCCCCCTTCTCCCACCAAATGTGTGAAGCTTACATTTCGCGGATTTCTATTGGTTAAACTTAATAATACAGATTCTCAGATGTTCTAAAATAATATTCTAAGATTATTTCTTTTTTTTTTAAATTCTGCGGAAAAAAATACTGCTTCAACGCATCATTTCCTACTTATTACCTACCTTATATTTTCATTTGTGAAAGTTCTTCTCATGATGTGTTTGTGCGCATAATTGCTCGCATAATCCGTGAAATGTGTATTTTTAAATGTACATTTCTTTTTTTTTTTGGGGGGGGGGATATTTTGCTGTGGTTTGCAATGCAACCCTGTCAGCCAACCCCCTGAATAAGCGACAGAGTGAGGGTGCAATTATTTTCTTGCCCCTCTCAGCGGTGCATGTTGGGTTAAGAATAGGGTTTGAAAAAAAACGGGTTTTTTTTTTAAAGCCCAGCCCACTTGGTTTTTTTTTAATATAAAACCCGGGTTTTTGATGAAAAACTCGAACTTTATCGGGTTTTTTCAAGAACCATTTTGATGCTATTCTCTATTCAAACAGTGGGCACCTATTTTTACTTTTCATAGAAGCATGGGAGTCCTGAAAAGAGGTCACTGTGACCTCCTAGAAAGATTTTTATTCCGCAAATTTGGAAACAGCATTATATTAGTGAATTTTCGATATTGTGATATTATATTTTAAATTGATATTGAACTCAATTTATAATGGAGTAATTATTGCTTATTTTAATCTGTAAGTATTAAAAAAAATAGTGTGAAATTCGCACATAGTTTTATTTCTTATACCTAATAAGTTGTAAGGAAAAGAAGTTGGCAATGGGGGAGTTTCCTTCAGTCAAAAGTACTACTTTTTGCTACTGAAATTGATAGAATGATAGAAAAAAATTACATGGGCCCGGAAAATACTTTAATTTTCTCAACAGTTTATTTTTTATTCAATTTTTTAAATACCCTACCTTGAAAACGTGGCGTGGTTTTTGTGACGTCCGTGGTGCACCTAACAGCTCTCTTTCCAATAATAACACCATTTTGCTTGACTTGACTTGTCCAATCGCAAGAATCGGTGACGTCACGACCTTCGTCATCTCACTACAACCAATTAGCTTTCGCGCTTACGTGCACCACTGACGTCATGCGCAGATGTTTTTTTTTTTTTCGGAATAGCATCTGCGCACCGGTTAAAATAATTCATAAAAAATATATAACTGTGTCGAAAAATAAAAAAATGGTCAATTCCTATGTTTTGAAGCATGCTCTTTCAGAAAAAAATACTTTTGAAATTTCGGAATCTCCCCCATTTCTGGACCAGGTACTGACCAAGATTAAATATTGTAGCACACTAAATATTATAACTAAATTGATCAATACCAATTTCTAGGCTTAGTATGGATCAAAATATTCGTTAATTTTTGTTTGTTTCCGAAATAAACGTTTTCAATATGCAGTCAATTTTGAAAAAACCCACTTTACCGACATAGTGGGTTTTTTCAAGGGAGCCCGCCCGAAGAAACCGTGCGGGTTTTTTCGGGCTGGGCCCGCTTTGGCGAACACTGGTTAAGAATGCCAATTTTTACCCTATAATTAAGGGTTTAATTTTGACTCCCTACAGGGTACCGCAAGTGCTACGAGCGCAACATCCCTGAAAGGTACCAATTGCAACCAGTAGTTTTAACAGCGTATGGTTAGCTAATGGCTACAATGAGTGTAAATAGTAATAAAAAGTTGCAGCTTCAATGCCCTATTCCTAAATTATGTAAGATTCAAGAGTCAAAAAATTATTCAAATAAAGGTTAAGAGTTTTAATAATTAGGTTAAGATACAGAGAGATCCTCACGCGCGCCCGACACCGACAGTTCAGTTGGAATTCTTTTTGTTGAAATGAGTGGTTTTGCTTCTTGAGAAAGCTACGACAGAGGTTGCACGTGCCCCAGTGCCTCCCCCCCTCCCCCTGCTGGATCCGCCGCTGGTTATTAGTATGTCACTTTCAACTTATTTTAAAAAAAATTGAAAGTATATAAGGGAAGGAAAAGTATATAGTAATGATAAATTTATTCATGTATAATTTATTTCTTTGAAGAAAGTAGTACCAAAAATTACAAGTTCTATGACGTGCTTTGATCTTCGGTGACATCAGAAGAAGATTTGCTCATTATACAATGAGCAACTGAAAAAATACCAACATTTTTTGACATTGCATGAGTTATTTTTCTTCATGAATATTAGTGAGAAAATTTTTAATGATAAACATTGTGAAAGTCTATATTTCCCTATTTAAACCCTTTTTTTTCCTGGCGTGGAAGGTATAATATTCTTTTAGTATTTATATTATAAAATTATTATGGCTAAGACTATTGTTCCGTTTGTATCGCTTATTAATGCCACACGTGCAACGGGGGAAATTTGAATACGTGAATACGTGTAAAATATGCAATACAGCGCCAACTCAGTATGCTGATGAGTGCATAATAAGCACAAAACTGCAGTCCAAGGATGGAAATGACCGAGTTGGCGCTGTATTGCATGTTCCTGTCCTAGCCCTTGCTTAAAGGTGGTTACTCTCTGCTTTTTCGTGTAAAATAGTTTTAAAGAGTCATTAACAAAGATTTTTACTTTACAATTAAGTATACATAGAATTAAACCTTACTACTTGAACACACTAAAAGGCGTTAACAAAACACAAAACTTTAAAATCTTCCGTACTAATAATATTGCAGAAGGTGCGGATTTCTTTCTGTCTGCCTGTGACGCGTACAAGGGCAAAACCGATCGGTCAATTTTCGTGAACTTTGCACGAAATTAGTTTGTGGCTTGGGGATGTACTGTACACCAGGCTGGGTCGAAAATTCAAAATTCTTCATATTAATTCGCCTTAAGGCCGACTCAGATTGCGAGCGACGCGAATGAACGAAGCGGTTTTCGCTCGCAAGTGAAAAATTCCGATCATTTTCACTAGAAGCGGGCGAAAGTCACGTGATGGTATTCACCCACAAAGGATAAAGCGCGCGTATCTCGCGAGAGCCAATGAAATCGGATGTCCACGCGCTCAAAACAGAGCAAAGATGGCGCCTTCCCTCTGATTGGCTGTCGCGCTCGTTGCCAAATTCTCGTCGCCTTTCGTACGCGACGATATATAGCATGCTAGAACGCTGACGGCAGGCGAATATTCGTCGCGTTGTCATGGGAACGAATTCCGAAAACCGGTTTCGCGGTGAAAAGTTCGCATCGCTCGCTTGGTTCGCTCGCAATCTGAATCGCGCTTTAGTCCGAAAAATTTGTGACTCCCTGACACTAATAATTTTGTAAAATTTAATGACTCGGAGTTGATGTCCTCCGTTCCTCCAAAAGGCTTGAATTTCAGAGATTTTTAGAAAAAAATTAAGCATGGCGAAGAGCACCCCGAAGCTGGGTTTTTTTTCCCGAAAATTCGCTGCTGTGGTCACTATAATGCATTTATCATGCACTATTTCTCTCACTGTACCTCAGAACCAGACTAACGTAAGTCCATTTTCGTCACTTTTCAGTAGAGGGCGAAAACGTTTGTCGGATGCATGCAAAGGATGGGACTCGCGCTCTTTTAACGCAGCTAAATCACTGGGAAGGAATTTCTTTTATAGAATAACTTTCTCATGGGTCGATGCGGAATAAGATTCTGCATACAATGCAGCAGAAAAGTGCAAATCGCCATTTTTGGACTTACGTCGTTCTGGTTCTGAGGTACAGATTTATCAAAATTAATTCATCATGTACTACCGTTGTTTTGACGTATATTTTTCATTGTAGACTCGGAAGGCAGTCTCCCAGAAAGTGCTCTGAACTGCGAAAGGGATTCCTTCCTGAGCAAGTTTCGGCAGACGTTGGACAGCGGCAAGCTCTCCGACGTCGTGCTCCGCGTGGGTAGGAAATCATTCAGAGCGCACAAGGTGATCCTGTCCACACATTCCGACGTGTTCCGAGCCATGTTCGAAAGCAACCTAAAGGAATGCCAGGACGATTCTGTCGACTTGGTCGACGTGGATTCGATGGTCGCCAAGGCGATGTTGACCTACATCTACACCAGCGAAGTGGAGGAACTCTCCCCAGCGAAGACCCTGGAGCTCTACGTGGCTGCAGACAAGTACATGCTGACCGGACTGAAAGGGAAGTGCCGCGATTATGTGTCGGAAAGAGTGTCTGCCAGAACCGTCCTGGAAGTCTATGAAGTGGCCAAGTTGCACTGTGACACAGTGCTGTCGCGAGCTGCTGAAACGTTCTTTGCTCGTAATGTGAAAAGTATCCTCAAGTCGGAGAAGTGGAAGAAGTATTCTGCTCAGAATCCAACTTCCTCTGTGGAGTTACTGAGCCATGCTATTACGAGCAATGATTTGTTTTTCTTTTCTTAATCTGGTTTATACAACTTGCTTTTCTTCAATGCCAAAGATTAATAATTTCCGTGCTTTTGTAACAGATTTTTTGTAATTGTTTAGGTCATTAAATATTGTCACTTTAAACTTTTCCAAAATGTGTGTATGTATCTATTTCATGTTTTCGCATAAAATTTGCTCATTCAGGGCCCTGCTCCACATTGACGTAAAGCAGAAACGTAAAATGGATTACATAGTGTTCCTATGGAAAGTACTCGGATTTTCGGTTTCTGCCTTAAGTTTCGGTCGCGCTTTCCGCTGATGTGGAGCAGGGCCCTCAGAGATTTGGATCACCATTGATCCGTTAATCCCCCTCCCGGGCACAATAAAACAAAATGCTCCTAAATGAAATGCTATTTTGTTCCTTTTTACTCACTAGCAAGTAGAGATGAGAATACAGTGAACGCCGGATACTTGAATCGGCCGGTTTAATGAATCAAATCGCCAAGAACAACCAATTCCAGCTTTAGTGAATCAAAACCGTTGGGAACAAACGTGATTCAAATAGCCGCATCCACTGTAGTCGAAGAAACCCGAAAATTTTGGGGGTATAAGAAACTTTTTTTTTTTTTCAAATGGGTTCATTTTCACTTTTTTGGGGGAAGGGGGAGGTCACCTACAAATTATGTCACACTTTGAGGGTTTAAGGATCCGTGCAATTGTGATGCTAGGTTGGCAGGGGATAACAGAAAGTGTGACATCATAGGTTTAACCATTTTAGTAATGTGCTAATAAAAAACTCTGACGTGTGACAAGGGTAAGTTGAAGTGGGTACGTAGAATTGTAAGTTTATGCTTTATAACAAGGGGGAGGGAGGAGTAAGAGCAAGTCTGACGTCCGCAATTTTTTTTTTTGCAGTATATGTTTATTTAAAAAACAAAGCGTCATGTGATAGTGGGAGACAAAGGTGCAATGTCTGGTGTGGGAAACCAGTTCTCTTATGGATTTGGACTTGGAAAAATGTTAAGATTTAAAAATAATCCAAAACGTAAAGATATATTTTTATTTATTCATTCATTTATTATTGTTTTGAATTATTTTTATTGAGTTTTAAATTATTATAGAACTGGAAAATTGTTCTGAATGTGCTCGTGCTTGCACTAGGGCTTTCATCTGAAAGACTATGAGAATATCTGACCTGTGCAAGAATTATCCCAGGTAGCACAAAAAACGTTTTTAATCGGTTGTTACAACGTTAATAACCATTTTACAACCTTTAAAAAACAAAGTGTGCTACTTGGGATCCTACTTTCGAACTATTTTTAAATACCTTTTTGTTTTGGTGAATATTTATAGCACATTAGCTGCAAGCAAATTCTCACCAATGATGTCTTCTTCTTCTTCTTTCAAATCCCCGGGATCTAGCAGAGCTAGATCAAGTCCAACAAATCATTCACCTTCAAAAAGTCAATGACAAGACCCGGTCTATCTCTTAAGTCTTCCGTGGACAGACCCAGGCAAGATAAAATGATGTCCTAGTTATTAGTGCAATATGGTATTAATTTTCAATTTGAACTGTTGTGGTCCATAGTTTTATGATACTTGGTTCTAATCAGCTATTCCGGCTAGGTACTATTTGGCGTTGCAATTCTGAATCACATTATCTGGATGCTTTTAAAACACAGGGGTACCTTAATGAGTTACCTCTTCGATTGGCTAAGTACTATGCCGGCGAGTCATTTCGTTTCGTTTAGGGATATATGCCCAGGTTTTTGATGAGTACTACAATCTAGTGTTTTGCCTCCGTTACACATGATTTTTATTATATATCTTGTTCAGACAATGTATGAATGAGTTACATCACAAAGGAAGGAAAGTACATCCGGAGCAAGGATGGGAGTCGAACCCACCGTCTCGGAGTTATCGGCTACACGCCTAACCGCCCTATTCACCGTTAACCTAACCACGGGCCTCAAACCACGAGGTTCGTTAACCCGGAGTTAAGATTTCAACCACGCGGTTAAGAAGTTGGTATTCACCGGCGAAAAATGACGCGGAGTTCCTCTACCACGTCGTTACTCAGCGTAACTTCAGGTGGTTATGTACGCGGCCATCCTATTGGTCACTGTTTGATCACCTGATTAATTTGTCGCTTTTAAATCCCCAATCGTTTGCATTCGCGTTTACATGTATTGCGCATGCTCAGAGAACAAACCACGCATTTAACCTTGCTCCTAGAGCTTGGTTAAGTTTCCCAACCAAGCGTGGTTTCGGAAACCTGTCAGCGCGTAGTTAAAGTTGACGGTGAATACGAAGTAGGCGGTAACTCCGGGTTAAGGGCCGGTTTAACCACGCTTGGTTAACGGTGAATAAGGCGGTTAGACCGCTCGGCCAGAAAGACCCCAGTGCGTCATTTGTCTATACACTAAAAAATATAACGTATACACTAAAAAATGTTTTTACAGTATAATATAGCTAATTTTATAGTTACAAACTGTAAAAATTGCTAATTTTCTAGTAATAAACTGTATGCTGCTTTTACAGTTTATTACTGTATTTTACAGTTTTAAACTGGAATCTCTGCTGCCAGTATTATACTGTAAAAACAGCTTATTTTTTGCAGTGTAACTAGCAACAAATCAAGGAAAGTTCATACAACACAACTAAATATTTTTTAACGAATTTATTAACAATATTTAATTACTCCTATAAAGTTTAAACATGAGTAAGATTTGCTTTTTCGATTAAAAAAAGGGCTGCGGAGTCGGAGTAAAAATGGTCGACTTCGGGTTTCAAAACTTCCGACTCCCGCTTTTCTTTTTTGCCCAAATGTGAAGTGGGACAAACCCTAAACAAAGGTTGAAATGCAAGTCCACTCATAAAAATTTCATTTTTATTCATTGGCGTAGCCAAGACTCCCGTTAGGGGTGGGGGGGGGGGGCAAGCAGGTGTATCCCAATTGGAGGTCATTGCGACTTGTCAAAAAGTTCAAATTTCCCAAAGAATTCTCGCAGTTACCTCAATCCTCGGAGGTCACTATGATCTCCCAAAAAGCCAAAACTAGGCATGAAAAGAACACGATCAAAAATGGCTACACACATCTTAACTAATAATAATATAAAAAATAAAAGGAAGCAACTGGAGGACGCCAATTGTGCGTCACAGTGAGGAGAGTGATATACAGTCGACGCTCGATATGACGACCGTCTCCGTCCTACAGAAAACGGTCTTTATAACGAGCGGACGCTATAAGAGGTAGAACATAGAGTATACTGGGATACAGTTGGGGGTTTTCTCACCGGTCGTTACATTAGGATGGTCTTTATAACGAGCGTCGACTGTATAATGAATGCTGGCAATGAAGTAAAAGGGTTCGCACGCTTTTTTAAAGCTTTTAGGTGCTTTGGCAGCGTAGTAATGACCGAAAGAAAACATTCTGATGACTTTTTACGCGGTACAATTATCGGCCGCCTGGAATGTGAGCGCACTCAGCAGGAGGTTTCTGAGGAACTTGGAATCGCACATAGCAATAAAGTTAGTGAATATCCTTAAAAATGGCAATGCATCACACCACAGTTTAATAAGATTTCATATAAAATGCCCATAAAACATAATTGGTATGAAATAAAATGAAGGGTTGGTTAGGGTAACTCGGGCCCCCTTTTTAGAACAGTTCTGTTTTAAAGCCTAAAACAAAAGTCTTAAAGCAAAACAGCTTTAATTTGTTTTGTCTTGGACATTTCCTAAAAAAAGGCTTTAAATATTTTTAACTATTTTATTCTTTAAAAAATGGCGTGGAGGACTCACTTAGCCCCTAAGAAGGGGTAAGTGAACCACCCTCCATCTATTTGTATATAAAGTGAGAATGTTTTGGAAAGGGGTTTGCGGGTCCTACGTAACAAAGTATGCAAAAGTTTAGTAGGGAATATTTCTCCTGTAAATGCATCTATTAATGTGCAGGACAGAAAATTATGAAGCTGAATACAAAACTTATGTCTATGTCTGTGAAATTCATTAAAAGCCGTTAGGCGTATTTTTCGCTTTTACATATAAATTAATGTTGAATAAACACAATGGAGTCGTTTAAGATCAATTTTGGTAAAATAGAAAAAAATTATAGTTTGGAAAAAATGGAATTGGTCTATTTGAAGTTTTTTGAGATAAACATTCTCATTTCATCCTCGGTTATATTATCACCAACACTAAACCAATAAAAAGTAGCTATTTCTATTCTTTCTATGAAATTTTGCAGATCTTTTTCATTTGCATCATGTTTCAAAATTAGACATTCATAATACTTTATGGTTTTCTTTGATGCAAGTTTCAAATACTTAGTACCGGCTTTAAGAGTTGAACCATCAATTTCCGCTGGGTCTCCATAAATTATTTTTCATTTGATCGTAGAAATTGCTTCATTAAAACCGCTTTTTATTTTGAAATTATCATTATGAGAGGACCCACCTACCCTAATACAGAAAAACTCGGGCATACCTGCCAACATGTCTATACTTAGAAAATCTTGCAATTTTTTACTAAGATAATAACCTATTTCTTAATTAAAATCAGGTATTAAATAAGTTATCGTGATTGTATCACTGTCACTTTCAGTAGTTTTCATTCATTTTAATATTTCTTTAGATTTTCAACTGAATACAAGAATTTCAGCTATGCATTTTTCTCTGAAGTATGTGTTGAATATCAGCATGCTAGTAAAAAGAAAAAAAAAAAGCACGAATAAAAAAAATGTGAAATAAAATAAAGAGGGCTTCAGTAGCCATGTTAAAATACTTCCAATTGTCAAAATATTAACACACTTTCACGATGCAAAAAGACTGAAATCTTAACACATGAAGCAATTTTTCGTTGACTACAAATTAGTTTTTTTTTCAACTAAATTTATTAATTATAAAAATAAAAAAAATGCAATCATTTCATTTAAGATAGCAATATTTCAAAACAACTTCCACCATCAAAAACATTAAAACACTGACAAGATGTTAAAGGATTGAAGTGTCAAACAAAAGATGCGATTTTACCAGAATCGAGAGTAATATGTAAGCATGTAAAATGGGAAGGAAAAAATAAATTATTGAAATAAATAATTAAATGTGATAAACTGAGGTAGCATTTGTTGATGTAACCTAAAACTTTCGCAAATGTTAAAATATATTTGCACGATGCAAAAGGATTTCAGTTTCCACCATGTGAACAAGTTTTCCGCGAAGTACGCGTTCAGTACTGAAATATGATGAAGTTTAGGCTCTCCCTCGCGTATTAACACATATAACGATGAATTTTAAAGAATCCTAGTTTTTGAAATTTAGTTAAATGAAAAAAAAAAAAAAACCTTTGGAATTGATGAAAAATCTGTATAAAAACGTACGATTTTACACCTTTATCGTACGATTGTACAGTAGAGCGAAAAAACGTACATTGTACGGCCAAAACTTACAAGTTGGCAGGTATGCACAGGGTAAGTGGGACCCCTCACCTTAAACTTATTAATAATACTTTGCATAAAAATTTATTGCAATGTGCTATTAAGGTCAAATTCTACAAGAAAACATGAATATAGAAAAAATAATTAAAACATTGAAACACTACTTTGAAAAATGTTGCTTGAACTCTTTTTTTTTTTGACATAAAATCATGTGTACTGCCTTCCACATTAATTACTAATTTGATACTTTTAACTGTTCAAATAAGCGCCATTAATATTGAGTCCTGAATTATAACAATATGCCCAAAATAAATATTTAACAAAAGCAAGAGTGCTAAGGGCAAATAAGACCGAAATATTTTGTTGTGAATTGATATGATCAACTAAGTTTTAAAACGACAAACATAAAAGATATCTTAGCTAAAATGTGTACATTTCAAGTTTTATCTATTTAAGTTGGCAAGGATGTTTTAACAATGTTACTTAGCATTGTAGTACCCAAGAAAACTAAAGGGGCAGAAGTGTATATTATAACTAGGGTGTAAAAACTCAAAATTACATTTGTGAACGACTTACCTTTAAGTTTTTAAAAATACAAAAACACCTTTGAAGTAAAGCTTCACCACTAAGGAACCCAGAAAAAAGGAGCCAATCTGAAAATAATCCCGCCTACTAGCTAGGAAAAAAAATCAAACGGGGCAGGAAACTCAACCCAATCCTCACTTCATTCAGCCCCCCCCCCCTTCTTTTGTAAAGCTGGAATATATTCTATTTCATCCACTGATAAACACTGCCCCCCCCCCCCCCAAGTTGCTAATGCAAGGCATAGAAAATTTATCTTCTGTCTGGTTGCTAATTTTTTATTTTACTGAAAGTGTATCACACGCATCCTATCATGTCCCTCTCCCTCAATTCACTCCTTGAAACACCTGTCCTGCAGCTGCATGTATATTCTTTTTTATTTCACAAAACAAATAGCACTATTTGTGCATTCATATTATTTGGACTGCAACCTTCAGCGGCCACCTGTGGAGTGGGGGAGTAGGATTACTTTCCGATTTATTAGATGGAAATCAAAGCTCTAAAAGAAAATGGTAAAAATAATGAAATTAGGATTGTCGAAGGGAATTTAATAAGGATTAAAATAAAAAGTGATTTAAAACAATGATTAAAAAAAATTGATTTAAATCGAGATTTGAATCATTGACACCCTGATTATAACTAATACAAAAGTCATAAAAATTAAGCATATACTATGTATAAACTCAAGTGGATTTATTTCTGATAATAGACTTTTGTACAGATATTATCATAGGCAATTGCACCTGGAAAGTCAAAATGCAGTGAATGGAAATAATGGATAACACAACAATGAATTTTTTTTTGACTTTATTCTTCTATACAGAATCCATCTTTCTATTTCCCTTTTTTTGCTTTTATTTTTCTTTGATAGAATTCCAATTCTTTTCCTTCAAGGATGTAACCATCACATCGCCCACACTGTCCAGGCCTTGAAGATATACAAGCTGAAAAATCCAAATGATTACACATAAGCTTCGCAAATTTAACAATGTTACACAGAAAAGATCAAGTTTAATAAAACAAAAGCACATTATGTTGAGATTAAAAGAAAAAAAAAAAAGATAGTCTGCTTTCAGAGTAACTATGACAAAGCATCACGTGACACAACAGCAAGTGCTGTATCTATGCAGTAATGTCTCATCATTATCAGATATGATTATTTTCGTATTAAACATCACAGCAAAAAAAATTATAGCAACAAAATAACTTAGCAACAGATTAGATCATTTTATTTGCACCATTCACTTTGCAAAAAGTCTAACATCAGGGATGAAAACGGCCCAAAGTCAAAAGAGGAAAAATAGCGTGGCTCAACATTTTGATAGTTTTTTTTTTAATATTATGCAAAATTAGTCATGCGAGATTTCCTATCAATTTGTACTGTGAAATTGAACCTAAAAACGAAAGGTTGAAGGCTTTTTATTTATTTCCTATTTCTATATTTTTAAGTCATAAAAAACAATGCAGAAACAAAAAAGGATGGGGTTGTAATTTTAGATGAATTAAGACACTTGTATCTCAAGAAATAAATTTTCTAATTAATATTGAATGGTCTTTAGTCATTGTTGTCTTAGTTAATAAATTTTAAAGATTAAAATAATGTGCACGATTTTTTTGGCTAAGATCTCGAATATTTTTGCTCAATTTTCTTAATTTCTATCTCCTACAACGGAGACTCATGTTTTTGGTAGCATGCCGAAATAGAGTACATAGTTCTCAAATAATTGCATTTCATCTTCAAGGTTTTAATACTGCTGCATCCTAAAAACGTTTCTATTATGTTGGAAGTAAATTCAACCTCTACTACTTTAAATCTACTTATTTTATTTTAACAATAAATGAAAACATACTTTTTTCTAAACACGATACAACATTAACTTTTCGATTGCGGGAAAAGAAAGAAAAAATAAAAAAAAAAGGAGGAAAACTATGAATCCGCAGAAGATTTTCATCCCTGTAACACAAACTAATATTAATCACTCCTAAAATAATGTTGACCACATAACAACCAAAAGTAAGGAAAACTGTTACAATCTGTTAAATGAGTACTCAGCATAAAAAATGACCTCAACATAAAAAATGACAACATGATTTCAGAGTAACTATGACAAAGCATCACGTGACACAATAGCAAGTAATGTGTCTCTGCAATTAAGGCTCATCATTATAATACTGTTACAAATCTTGTAAATAGTTGTTGTTTTTCCTGCCTTGCATCATTTTCATTAGTTTTGGTTTTATCTGACGTCATGTTGCAAAAGTATCTGAAGATATCACTTTTATCACTTGTATACCGGCCCCGTAACACTTTGTAGTTTTTACACTTGCCCTAACTTTAATAAGCGTGAAGAAATTTTCGCTCGGAGTGGTGTTTTTCTTTTTATTTCTAGCGTTTTCTTGAATGAATTATTTAAAGTTATGAATGATTTGGAATATTCCAGATATTACTAGAAAGTTGTCGGGAATTCTTTCCGTGTATAAATAGCTGGCCTTGAACACAAGTCAGTTAGTTTTTCTCAGATGGGTTTTCTGAGATGCTCGTTTTCGTTCGCTTGGGCGGACGGTTGTTTTGCTTTTGTAATTGCTTAATTACTGTTCACGTTAGATACGTGGTGCTGAGTTACTGTTGAGAGTACAGTGTACTGTTTGTTGCCTAATTGCTGATGTTTAGCAATTGTTTTCTGCTCTTATTGTAAATAGTGTAAATACTTGTAAATAAATTTATAGTTACTTCCTCAAGATTGGAATGCTCATTTGAAGAAAGTTGAAGGTGCTACGGACTCGTTACAATTTTGGCGCCCAACGTGGGGCATCTTCAAGGACTTTCTTGGAATTATCTGTGAACTTGGACTTTTCTTCCTAAGGACTTTTTGACTTCGGAATTTTATGGTGATTACTCGAGCAATGGAGGAACAACTGCAAAAACTCCTTGATGCGATCAACGCTGTTAAAAGTGACATGACTGCGAATCAAGAACAATTAAAAAATGACATGGCTGCGAATCAAGAACAATTAAAAATTGATCTGGCAACTAATCAAGAACAATTAAAAAATGACATGGCTGCGAATCAAGAACAATTAAAAAATGATCTGGCAACAAATCAAGAACAATTAAAGAGTGATTTAACCGCGAGCATAACTTCAAGTCAAGAAGAAATTAAGAGCGATCTAACGTCAATGAAAAGTTTGGTGGAAACTAAATTTACCAACATAGAAAATAAAGTGGAGGTTCTAGAAGAAAAAGTTGACAGCGTTGAGAACCGAATCACCATAGTAGAAAACCATATGGAAAAGAAAATTAAAGAAATTGAATCAAAGTTATCAGCATCCTCCAACAACTCAAGTGACTGTGTAGCTGCAGCTGGAACTTCTCGTCCATCCATCAAACTGGCCACGTTTGACGGGAAGACCTCGTGGAATATTTACAAGAAGCAGTTCCTCATCGTTGCAGAAGCAAACTCCTGGGACTCTTCCACGAAAGCCTGTCACCTTGCAGCCTCGCTGAGAGGGGATGCAGCTGATATACTACAGACCTTCCCAGAGGACAAGCACCATGACTTCGAAGCCTTATCATCGGCCCTGGAGCTTCGCTTTGGCGAAGTATGCCAAAAAGAAATAAGCCAACTCCAGCTGAAATCCCGACTGCAGAGGGCCGGAGAGACTTTGCAAGTTTTTGCAGCAGACGTCGAGAGGCTTTCCCATCTCGCCTTCTCGAACTGTCCTTCGGATGTTCGCGATAACCTGGCGCTGAACTACTTCATAGACGGAGTGCGAAGTCCAGAAATTCAGACGGCTCTCCGGATGGCGGACATTAAAGATCTTAAATCTGGTCTAGTCTACGCAATGAAGTTCGAGGCTGCACAGCAAGCATCCCGCAAGGATCGCCATTCAATCAGGAGCGTGGAAGTGAGTGCCCCGGATTCGAATTCGACTCGTCTCTCGGAAATTGAGCGACAGGTCAAGGAGATCCTGAAGAAGATTGCGGCTCGTAAAGACCAAAGTAGACAACCACTGAAGTGCTGGAAATGTGGCGGTGAGGGCCACGTACGAAAAAACTGCGAAGCTCGCCAAGAAAAGAAGAAGTCTCCCAAAGTTTTCCAGATTTCCCCAAGAAGTGGCGGCTGCAACGGACTCTTTATTTACGCTTATGTGAATGGGTTTCCCTGCGAAATGATTGTGGACACAGGAGCCAACGTTACCATTATTAAGACTGATGTGGCTCGTCAATTTGGACTCAAGATCTTATGGACGCCGCCCTGCGTTACTCTCCAAACTGTGACAGGTGACAAAATCGAGATTGAAGGAAAAGTGAACTTAGAAATAATGTTCGGGAGTGCCACTTACCATCACACGGCATTCGTCGCTGACATTACAGATCCCTTCATTCTCGGATTGGACTTTTTGAGAAAATTTGATTTTTCTATTGACTGTAGAAATAATGAGCTGCACTCGATGAGGGAAGACATAGTGATTTTCAATACCGAGAATAACTTAAAATCTGCTCATCAAATAATAGCCCAAACTGATTCATTGATTCCCTCTAGATCAGAAGTACTAATACCTGGCTCCATCAAAGAAAACAACAGCTTTAAATTCGGCTTAATTGAATATCCTAACCAGAATAATAGCCCAAAAGGAGTACTAGTGGCATCTACACTTGTGGACCTTTCAAAGAATGCAGTTCCTGTGAGAGTCGCCAATGTGAGTGAAAGACCGAGGAATATTAAGAAAGGAGAAGTGTTGGCAACTTGTACTCCCGTAAACTGCATCATCAGAAGAATTGATTCCTCCGAGACTGTGTCTTCCGAGTCCTTGACTTCGAAATTAATTGGGAGTGCACCATTATCGAAGGATCAAAGATACGCTGCGGAAAAATTGGTGGACGACTTCAAGCAGGTGTTTTCATCTACACCCGAAGATGTTGGTCGCACGAGTTTAGCGCAGCATAGGATCGACACTGGAGATCATCCCCCTATCAAGCAGCATCCAAGACGACTACCGTTCGCCAAGAAGGAAGAGGTTGAGATCCTCGTAAAAGAGATGCAGGAGAATGACGTCATCGAACCCTCATCCAGTCCTTGGGCATCCCCTATCGTCTTGGTCCGAAAGAAAGACGGCTCCACCAGATTTTGTGTTGACTACCGACGCCTGAATGACATCACCAAGAAGGACAGTTACCCTCTTCCACGGATCGATGACACTCTGGACACCCTTTCCGGACACAAGTGGTTTTCGACCCTGGATTTAAAGAGCGGCTACTGGCAGGTGGAGATACACCCCGACGATCGAGAGAAGACGGCGTTTACAACCGGACAAGGCTTGTGGCAGTTTAAAGTGATGCCCTTCGGCCTCTGCAATGCACCAGCCACGTTCGAGCGTCTTATGGAATCAGTATTACGAGGACTCTCTTATGAATCCTGTCTTGTCTACTTGGACGACATTATCATCATAGGACGCAGTTTTGAGGAACATTTGGCTAATCTTAGGAAGGTGCTGCAAAAGCTTAAGGAAGCCAACCTGAAGTTAAGCCCGTCCAAATGTAATTTGTTCCGCCGTGAGGTGAACTACCTTGGTCACATTATCTCTTCCGAAGGTGTACGAACAGATCCAGATAAGGTATCTGCAGTCAAGAATTGGAGCCGCCCCGAAAATGTCCATCAGCTGCGAAGTTTCCTGGGGCTCTGCACGTACTACAGGAAGTTTGTGAAGGGTTTTTCCAATATTGCACGACCTTTGCATAAGCTGACGGAGAGCAAACAAAAATTTGAATGGTCCAAAGAATGCGAGGATGCATTTCTACAGCTGAAGGAGGCTTTAACATCAACGCCTATTCTCTCTTATCCTCAGCCTGAAAAATCCTTCATACTTGACACTGATGCGAGCCACGAGAGCGTTGGAGCTGTTTTATCTCAAGAAATAGACGGTAACGAACATGTCATCGCTTACTGGAGCAAATGCTTATCCAAGTCGGAGCGAAACTATTGTGTCACGAGAAAGGAATTGCTCGCCATAGTTAAAGCTGTAGAACATTTCCATCATTACCTCTACGGCCGTAAATTCCTGCTCCGGACTGATCATGCCTCTTTAACTTGGCTGTTGAATTTCAAGAATCCAGAGGGCCAGGTAGCCAGGTGGATACAGCGGCTCCAGGAATATGACATCGAGATTAAGCACCGAAAAGGTTTGTCACACGGTAATGCTGACGCATTATCAAGAAGACCTTGTTCCGAGAACTGCCATTATTGCTCCCGAATTGAGAAACAGTACGGGACGACAATCCCTACTGCCTGTCAAGTTACTGCTACTTCATCATCTTCAGATCCTGATCCATGGAGTGACGACCAAGTTAGAAAAGATCAGCTTGAGGACCCAGACCTAAAGCCTATCATAGAGTTAATGGAAAAAGACAGTCGGCGACCTAGCTGGCAAGACATTTCTATCTACAGTCCTGCAACGAAAAGATACTGGGCTCTATGGAAATCTCTCCAGTTGCGAAATGGCGTCCTGTATCGGAAATGGGAATCTGACGATGGTAAAGCATTCAAATGGCAGTTACTCCTTCCCAGATCAAGAATTCTAGACGTTCTAAAGGAATTGCACAGTAGTCCGACTGGAGGACACTTTGGTATCCTGAAAACCCTCCACAAGGTTCGAGAGCGCTTCTTCTGGAGCAAGGCGAAGGATGACGTGGAGAAGTGGTGTCATTCTTGTGACGCCTGTGCTGCCCGTAAAGGACCGAAGAGAAGAAGCCGCGGGAAGCTACATCTTTACAACGTAGGAGCTCCTTTCGAACGAATCGGGATCGACATTCTTGGTCCTCTACCGAAAACTACTGATGGGAACAAATACATCCTCGTTGCCATTGACTATTTCACCAAATGGCCCGAAGCATATTCCATTCCGGATCAAGAAGCTACCACTGTAGCAGAGACTCTAGTCAAGCATTGGATCTCGAGATATGGGACACCTTTGCAGATCCATTCCGATCAGGGAAGAAACTTCATCTCTGCTGTGTTTAAGGGCCTATGTGATATCCTCAAAATTGAGAAAACTCGAACGACACCACTACACCCACAATCGGACGGCATGGTGGAGAGATTCAACAGGACAATCCTTAATAATCTCTCGCTTATGGTCTCCAAAAATCAACAGGATTGGGACAAGAAACTTCCTCTGTTCCTGCTGGCCTACCGCAGTGCTGTCCACGAGACCACCGGATATTCCCCATCACAGATGCTCTTCGGCCGAGAGCTTCGGCTGCCTTGTGATCTCGTCTTCGGTCTCCCTCCAGATGCGCCTTCATCGCCTGAGGAGTACGTCCAGGATCTCCAGGCCCGGTTGGAGGACGTTCATCACTTCGCACGGGAGCGAATCAACATCGCGACGGAGAAAATGAAGACCCGATACGACACAAGGTCCACTGGCCATGACTTTCAAGAAGGTGACAAGGTGTGGCTATGGAATCCCATCCGACGTAAAGGTCTGTCACCCAAATTGCAGTCGCATTGGGATGGACCCTACACAGTCCTTCACCGGCTGAACGACGTCGTAGTGAGGATCCAGAAGTCATCACATTCAAAACCTAGGGTTGTACATTATGATCGGCTAGCCCCATACTATGGCCATAGTTCGTAAAGTAAATCTAAAGCTACCATGGTAACTTGTTTGTAAATTTTGTAAATAACTTTCGCCTTTAATTGTTTGGAATATTACTTTATCAATGTTATTATTTCTTTCATGTTCTCATTGTTATTGTTTATCATGTTTATGATTGGTCATCATGTAATGTGTGCATCTGTAAGTCTTCCCTTGCTTCCTTTCTGGGGATTGTACTGCCCGGGACGTGCAGTCCTTGGGAAGGGGGCAATGTTACAAATCTTGTAAATAGTTGTTGTTTTTCCTGCCTTGCATCATTTTCATTAGTTTTGGTTTTATCTGACGTCATGTTGCAAAAGTATCTGAAGATATCACCTTTATTACTAGTATACCGGCCCCGTAACACTTTGTAGTTTTTACACTTGCCCTAACTTTAATAAGCGTGAAGAAATTTTCGCTCGGAGTGGTGTTTTTCTTTTTATTTCTAGCGTTTTCTTGAATGAATTATTTAAAGTTATGAATGATTTGGAATATTCCAGATATTACTAGAAAGTTGTCGGGAATTCTTTCCGTGTATAAATAGCTGGCCTTGAACACAAGTCAGTTAGTTTTTCTCAGATGGGTTTTCTGAGATGCTCGTTTTCGTTCGCTTGGGCGGACGGTTGTTTTGCTTTTGTAATTGCTTAATTACTGTTCACGTTAGATACGTGGTGCTGAGTTACTGTTGAGAGTACAGTGTACTGTTTGTTGCCTAATTGCTGATGTTTAGCAATTGTTTTCTGCTCTTATTGTAAATAGTGTAAATACTTGTAAATAAATTTATAGTTACTTCCTCAAGATTGGAATGCTCATTTGAAGAAAGTTGAAGGTGCTACGGACTCGTTACAATACACTTGTTACAATTAAACACAGCAATCAGATCAATAAGACTTGCATCAAAAACAGTCAGCCGAAAGATGGTGAAGATATTGCATCACGTGCTGGGAAATAGAAGTCAACACAATCAACCGAAAAGCAAACCCACTAACAGATATTACTGGTACAGGAATGCAGGGTTCGTACACACTTCTTTAAAAAAAATTCAAGGACTTTTAAGGAGTTTCAAGGAATAAAAAATCCAAAAAATAAGGACCTCAAAATAATTAATAAATTGGCCTATACATTTTCAACATTTCCGAATTCAATTAGAGGATGATGCACAGTACAGAACATAAAAAATAGATTAAAAATATAACAAAAAAAAAAATCTTAAAAGTTTCCCGCAATAACAAAACAAAGAAAAATCTGAAACTGAAAATCACATTACATATCTTTTAATTCCAAACTTTTCTCTGATAATTTTATATCAAAACTTATTTCAATTTCTTTTTCATTTAGTGATTTTCTTAGTTCAAATGATTACATAAACAAGTTAATGTCCTCAGTTTTTTCAGCCTCATCAGCCAACTGATCAGCTTTTGCATTTGGCTCCATTATGTCCTTTTGAAGAAACATTTTCTTCTTTTAAAAAAAATTACTTCCTCCTCTAATGCTTTTCGTTTTACTTGTTTTGTTTCATTCTTTGTTTTAAATTTTTCATTTTCCAAGTGACTTGGATTGAGCTTCTTGTGTAACTAACGTATACTGCTTCACATTTAATTTGTTTGTCTCTCTGCTTTTAACGCCTTAAATCTGTGCTGAAAGACGTTAGAACTTCTAAACAGTAGAATAAGATAATTATGTGCTGCCATAAAATATATCTGAATTTTGTACAACACATCAAAATTTTATCTTTCCTTTAATGACTTAATGGGAGGACTGCTGCTAGTAGCATGGAAAATTCCATTTTAAGCTTTTAAAATTATAATTTTACAAATTCAACTTTTCAAAATACTGCCTTTCAGTAAAAAGCCATAATTAAACGTAAAAAGCCATAATTAAACATTGTGCTTGATTGTTTTTATTGTTTTCCAAAAAATAAAGCAATGGATAACCTAATGCTTATTAAAATCAAGCTTGCAAAAATTAATAGGTATATAAATAGAAAAATTAATTATTTGTTATCAAAATATAATCTAAAATAAGCTAATGGAAAGTATTCTATTGTCAAAATAACGGTTAATTGTCAAAAATATTAAAATGTTTGTAAGATGCATTCGGATTGAAATCTTCAACATAGGAAGCTTCGTCCGCGACGTAAATGCTAGATGCTGACATGCTTCTAAAAATAAATTACTTTTTTCTTAAAATAAGACATAAAATAAGTTAAGCTGAGGTAGCACATGTGAAAATAATTTTGGATTGTGAAAAATATCAATATTTTTGCAAGATGCAAAAGGATTGAAATTTCAGATAAGGAGAATATTTTTCTCGACGCACGTGTTCAGAATATCGCCATGGCAACAGTTAAACGTACGGTTAACAAAAGCAGATGTTATGCCACTTTTTCGCGATATTCGCTAGAAAAACGGCCGTTTTGGCGCAGTCTCGATCAAAAAGTGCGTTTGGGAGCAGGATGGCGCAAGATCCTTTATTTGACGCAGCGTGGCGCAGCACTTGCACCACTGCAAGTCCTTTAAATTTAACCAATTGTGTCCCTGGTTTGGCACCTGCATCGATGGATAAGGATTCCTAGAACAGGAGCGAAGCTGCCCCCTCCTGCCCCTTCTTAATTCTGAATACAGTTCTCGGAACGAAGTGCGGCCAAAGCGGAAATATCATACTTGCAACCCTGCAGTGTAGAAATTGCTCTAATCGAAAAACGGCAATCTGATTTTTTGAAATAAGGGTAGTAAAAATAAGGACTTTCATGGTTGGATTTTGAAAGAAATCTCTAGGACCAAGTCACACACAACACTGCCAAATGTAAAGAAAAATTTATGCAAATTTTCAGTTCAATCAAAATTCATATTACAATATAAATATTTAAATTTTTATTTTAAAATCTACTCTTAGCCACACAGCAATCAGATAAAAATTTTTTGGCATCAAAATGACTCAGCCGAAAGATGGTGAAAAAAGTGACATCATATGCTGACAGAAAAGCTTTTCTACACAACCAAATTTTGCTTCAAGAAATAAAAAAAAAAGCTGCTTTCAGAGTAACTATGACATAGCATCACGGGACACAGCAACAAGTACCGTGTCTCTGCAGAAATACCTCATCATTATCAAACTGCTGTTAGTAACAGTAATTAGATGAAAACAGTATTAGAAAGAATCAGTACGATTGCATCAATACATAAATACATGAACACACTACTAAAATAAAACTTGTAAACCAATGTTTTTCACTCAAAGGATGCAAAAAGGATGAATGAAGATTTAACTAAGAGATATTTTAGGAATCATTATAATACAAGGCTTACTTTCACTTGTATTGCAACAATTTCTAAATTTCTCTGGAGAGACCAACACAAAATTCGGGCAATTTCAAGTCATTTCAATTGGAACAGTTGCCAAAAAGGCAGGATAATCTTAGTTTCAGTGTTCTGAGATATGTTATTAAAAAAAAAAAAAAAAAAAAAAAACTATCTTCATGAAATGGAAATCAGCACAATATATGCTACAATTGGTTATAAACTTGCACTATGATAAAACCAATAATAAAGATACATGTGGTTAAAATACAGTAAAGCTGGACATAGTGCAAAAAATAAGAACCATATCAGGCATCAGAATTAGAAATTAACATCACTACATTTCAGCCCCGAAAGATGGTAATTGATAAGTTACATCATCTGCAATGGTTCTTGAGTGGTACTTATATATGTCACGGAAAAAAGAAACAAGAGGAATCTTACCTAATATTCTTCCAGACATAAACTGTTCTTCTAAAGTTGGTTCTACTTTGGCCATCTTTTGCCTTTCCTTGTATTTCTTTTCTGTTTTCTTACTTCTTTTTTTGTTGAGAATTGCCTCTTCTTGTTCAGTCTGGAAAAAAAAAAAAAATAATAAGAACTATGAATCACTTAAAGATCATTCCCTAGAAATGTCAACCTCAGCCGAAAAAAAAAAAAAAATACCTCAGTGAAAACAGCATCAAAAAATGAATAAATAAATAAGTAAAAATCAAACAACATAAGTTTTTTTGCCTCACAACATGAGAATTAACTTTCAGGTTGCAAAAATGTTAAGTAGTCACACTGCTATTTTGGTTAGAAAAATATCTACTGTCAGTAATTTTGTTTTAAATTCTTAGCAGAAATGATGCAGACACTATGTACAGTGTAAATCCACCAGAAAAAATATTTTTCATCCTTTAAGTTGCAAGTAAAAACTTACAAAATCAGCTCTGAATATTACGCTAGCCACGATGGAACGACCCTTTATTACTTTAAATGTATGTAACTTAGGAACTATTTACTTTTAGCGATGGACGCAGGAAGTTTCACCTAATGGTTATGAGGACATACTTCTTGAAATTTAAACTCTCAAAATGCAATTGTAGGCCGATGAGGTTAGAAGAAGGAATGAGTCTTATTTTTTTTTTAATTGTACTTCGAAAAACCCTAATTTGGTCCATGTCTTTGGTGTTGAGAACAAGTCTTAATATATGTTCAATTGGAAAAGAAAGAAAAATTACTTTGAATGCAGATTCAAATAATATAGGCACAGATACTACAGTGACGAAATTTTCTCTATCCAGTTAGCTATTTGCAACATGCTTTGATTTTGTTACAGTAGCTTGTTAAATATGACATTTAATCATCATGGCGAATTAGCAGCTAATTTTGTTGATTTTGGCAATAGAGGACTTGGGGATGGCCCTTTCTATTCTGGCAAAAATCTTTTACGAAATGATCCGAGTTCACACACAGTTTTAAATTTTATCTAGGTCTGTTTGAATGCCTCATAGAGGAAGCTTATGTAAACTTGAACTAAAATGGAAGAGTTTTAGGAAGCATACGAATAAGCAATATTATTGAAAATTATATTCGGAAATTTATGCTGTAAAAGCAGGGAAATCAAAAAATTTCGACACAGAGTTTTTCGAGGTAAGCAGATTCGACTGTATATCCAAAAACGCAATATAACATGTCATACAAATAATTGTTTTAATTAATATTCTAAATAATGACATGCACCTAAACATACATCCCCAATACTAAATAACCACAATGGGACGATTTCTTCATAAAAACAATAGAGAATCAATTGTCAACTTTTCTAATAACAGGGATAAAAACAGTTCTAAGTCGAAAAAGAGGAAAAATTGCCCAGCTTAAAATTCGGATAAATCCCCCCCCCCCCCATTTTCTGCGAAATTTGACATGCAGGATTTCCCTTTAATTTGTGCCCTGAAATTTAAATTAAAAAAATTTAAAAGCTCTTAATTACTCATTCACTATTTATTTTTAAGTCATTCACAACAATACATAAAAAAAGGGGGTGGGGATGGCAGTTTTTTTTTTATGAATTAGACACGTGTATCTCAAGAAATAAATTCTCTAATTAATAGTGCATGGTCTTTAGTTAGTTTTATAATTTTAAAGATCAAAATAATTTTCCCAATTTTGACAAAGATCTTGAATATTTTAACTGTACTTTCTTAATTTCTACCTCCTACAATGGAAACTTATGTTTTTTGGCAGCATGCCAAAATAGAGTACATAGTTCGCCGATACTAGCAGGTCATCCTTGAGATTTCAATCCTGCTGCATCCTAAAAACATTTCCATTATTTTGGAAGTTGGAAATAATTTCAACCTCTACTACTTAAAATCACATTTTTTTAAGCTTTATTTTAATAATGAGTGTATTCTTATTTTTTTCTAAATTTGATGCAATCTAAACTTTTTGATCGCGGAAAGAATGAAAAAATACAAAACGCGGAAGATTTTCACCCCTGCAATAAAGTAAATAAACTAATAAATATGTATATCGTTTTTTGCTAGAATATTGTAACGAGTCCGTAGCACCTTCAACTTTCTTCAAATGAGCATTCCAATCTTGAGGAAGTAACTATAAATTTATTTACAAGTATGTACACTATTTACAATAAGAGCAGAAAACAATTGCTAAACATCAGCAATTAGGCAGCCAACAGTACACTGTACTCTCAACAGTAACTCAGCACCACGTATCTAACGTGAACAGTAATTAAGCAATTACAAAAGCAAAACAAACATCCGCCCAAGCGAATATAACGAGCGAGCTTCTCAGAATCCCATCTGAGAAAAACTAACTGACTTGTGTTCAAGGCCAGCTTTTTATACTCTGAAGGACATTTCTACTACGTTCTAGAAATATCTGGAGTATTCTGTTTCATTGATAAATTCGAACAATCCATTCACGAAACTTCTAGTAAAAAGAAAACAAAAACACACTCAGCGCGAAAATGTCTTCACGCTTATTCAGCGCGAAAATGTCTTCACGCTTATTAAAGTTAGGGCAAGTGTAAAAACTGCAAAGTGTTACAGGGCCGGTATACAAGTGATAAAAGTGATATCTTCAGATACTTTCGCAACATGACGTCAGATAAAACCAAAACTAATGAAAATAAAGCAAGGCAGGAAAAACCACAACTATTTACAAGATTTGTAACATTGCCCCCTTCCCAAGGACTGCACGTCCCGGGCAGTACAATCCCCAGAAAGGAAGCAAGGGAAAATTTACAGATGCACACATTACATGATAACTAATCGTAAACAGA
>JAXGGA010015226.1:0-29778 GCA_038373865.1 Uloborus plumipes
TATCTTTTATGGAAAAAGAGCTAACTACTTGTCAATATAGAACAGTGGTTCACAACCTGTGGGTCGTTTCTCATGGGGTGGCGACACTATCCCTGGATTTAAGAAAACTTATTATAATGTAGTTAAAAACTAATATACATAGGGGAAATAATCAATTATAAGCAACATCCATACTTAAGCGCAGTGGTCAATCCAGAAGAGAGACTATGGCGCTGCGTCACTCTCTCGATCCCTCCTAAACTAAAACCCTTAATCAACCCGACGTCTTCTAAGATTATCTAAAATTTTGGTTTGTAAAGACTTCAATCTGTGCTAATTTCCCTGATTTCTCCTCTCCCTAACGCCGTATGAAATTTCATTTTGGAATTATTTCAAATAATTTATGGTACAGTGTCCCTGACCTCGAACTCTTAGTCTGAAGTCATCAAAGATGGCTTAGGATTTAATTTAGAGAAGGTTCTTGAGAAAAGTTTCGAACACAATCCCGTCCTCTAACTTAGTGAAAAGTCGCCAACAATTGGAATTTTAGCACTTTGATTTCGAAAAAAGAAAAAAAATCAAGGAGTGTGCCTACTGTCCCCTCCACATAGTTCAAACTCACGTAAACCTGTGTTTTTAGGACGTAAATTTCTAACAAAGTCTGGGGGAAGGTATGAACATTTCCCCTCGTCATCAACCTACTATTGTATATTTTTAAGCTGAACTTTCAAAAAACTTCCGGGGAATTGCCCCTTCTTCCCAAACACACACACACACACACACACACACACACACACACACACACACACACACACACACACACACACACACACACACACACACACACACACATACACACACACACACACCATTAAAACTCGTTTAAAATGCCGTTTTTGAAACTTCCTCTTCGAAAATTTCGGGGGTGAGTTTCTGAACCCAAACTTTTTTTAACATTATCAAGTATGCCCTAATAATTGCATTTTTATAACTTCAATTTTTCGATGAAGAGTACCGAACAACATCACTTTCTTTAACTTCAACAAAAAAGGTTTGCAGCTGTGTTTCTCAAGATACTTAATTTTATAAAGCTTAGGGAGCATTTCCGATCTCCCCTCCCCCTCCTCAAGGCTAAAAGCGAAATTTCCGAAGAAACATCTCTGGGATCAAGCCGTTCATAAAACTATATGAGCCTCTTTTCCTTCTTATATTTCTGGAGAGCAAGTAAACAGTGATTTTAGGATTGGAATTTTGAAAAATTCCGAATGGAGTTACATATGGGGGAGGGGGAGGATATGTGGGGTCGCGGGTTGTTTAGCTCTTGAAAAGGGATCGCAACGTGAAAAAGGTTAGGAACCACTGATATAGAAACTAAACTTGTTAATATAGTTATAATTATCCTTTTCACTCTAACCTGTTTAAGGGTTTACGTTAAACTCTGTATTGTTCTTTAAAAAAAACAAAAAAACAAAAAAGAAAGGGTGGGGGAGATAAAATTCTAATTGAGTCCCTTCTGTTACGTTAGAAATGGAAGCGATTGCTTTTTCAGTCTAGGGGCTCATAGATGTTTCAAAAGGGGAATTCATAATTCATGAGCAAGAGCATTTTAGATAATCAGGCTACCAATTAAAGGTCAGTTTCGATTTCTTCACATCGAGATTCGCTACAAAAGAAATATAGGGGAGACCGGGGCTATTTGGCATAAGGGGTACGTTGGCATTGTGCCTTTATTTTCTAGTACACAGTGCCCACAGCGCTGCCGTCGTGATGAAACATACTCAGCAACCTTCTGCATCATCCACAATAGTTATAGTCTCTTGCTAGCGTGTGTTCAAAAAATATGTATTTTTTTGTGTTTTTCTTTCTGGTGAGTAAATTTTTTTTACAGTTTGCTTTTCTGTTTTCAGTACCCTTAAAAATTTTTTTCAAGTACTCCAAGTTTATGGTGGATACAGTGGCTAAGTAGTCTGGGGATTGATGCAGTTACTGGATTCCCAGTCGTTTGTATTCGGGGCAGGGCCTCCATGTTATCCAGAAAATGCCTTTGGGGCTAGTTGGCGTTTTCAGCTTGGGGTATATTGGCATAGGCCAGCGATCTACGCCAACTTATCCACCCTTGATGTTGGCGTGACATTGCATATTTATAGATACCTACACAGACCTAACTGATATCCCTTCTATTAGTGCGGGTAATGCTGTTGTTTAAAATATTCCTACTACTGGTTAAGGGTAGTACTAGTGTTAAAAATATCCCTATTGCTAGCGTCGAAAGGAGTGAATCTTCAATCCCCACTAATGCAATCCGCTCCTCCGAAACATGTCGACTTGTGAGATCTAAAGACGTTCAACCTTTTCCAAAAGCAGGGCCATGAAAATGGGCAATCAGAGGAAAAAACAGGAGGCACTGTACAATCTAAACCGGCACTCCAGCTGAAAATAAACTGGCAAAAAAAAGCTGAGAAAATAAAATAAAAACACTTTACGTTGATGGGACAAAGAAAGAAAACAAAAACAATGACTACGAAATCAAAGAATAATCATAAAGAAACTTTCAAAGAAGGAAAATATTAGTAGCACTGAAACTGATGAGCCTTTCTCTGATGCTATACCGTATGCTGATAGTGAGGATGGCTATGATTTCTTGTTTCCTCAGTACTGTGATGAGAATAAAGATGAGCCATTTTTACTGGATCTGGTTTGCCCCAACCATCCTACACAGTCTCCACCTGCAGATGAGACAGCATTAAATGCTGCTGTTGGAGCTGATTAGGTGAGTATGGGATAGTGAAGTATGAAGCCCGCAAAATATCCAAGGCAAAGTCGATATACAAATATCGGCTTAAAGTCGATTACGAGAACTTTTCAGTCTCCACTATGGTGAAAACTACGAAGTATTGAATGTGACTAGAGCCGCCCGACGCTCATCTGAATCGAAGATTAACTCTCTATTCAGATGAGTATAAGAACCTATCTTTTGCAGTTGACATGAAGCATTTGTAACCTACCTACAATGCTCATACCTGTGTTTCAAAGCTTTGTTTTGATATATTACCTTATAATATATTTAAATACATATTTAAAAAATAAAAAATTGTTATATTGCTGCACATTTATCATTTCAAACAATGTTATGCCAACATACCCCGATACATCTGCCAACTTGCCCCGACTCCGGGGTAAGTTGGCACTGTTGAGGAGCCTTCGAAAAATATTTTTCACGAATTCCCCAGTGAATTTTAGATGATGTGCCTAGTGGTTTTTTGTAGCCAAGATGTTACCCTATTAGAGGCATAAATTACTTTTACTATAAGTACAACAGAAAAAATTAGAAAAATCGAGAAGTAAAAACTATGCCAAATAGCTCCGGTCTCCCCTGCAGCACTCTGTTTTGGACTTCATGCGGAATATTTAACTGTTAAGGTACAGTATTTCCAGCATTTTAGATAGTAAGACTGTGGATAAAAGATCAATGTATAATTTCTTTATATCAAGATTAGTTATTAAAAAAATACACAGGATCCTGTTGTGGACTTCATGAGGGACATTTTATTGTTACGCTACATTCATCCGATACAGGCTGAGTGTTCAGGATCGGTATTAGGGGTCCCTGGACTGGATGGTCTTGGTCATCCAGCTTCTGAAGTAGGCAACCTTGGTGTAGACTCCGGGGTATCCCCTCATTCCGCAGCCTCTTCCGAATGAAGTGATGCCCACGAGGGTGGAGATGCCGTTGCTGTCCCTCTGGGACAGAGGGCCGCCGGAATCGTTCTGCAAGGAAAAAAATCGACTTTTAGTAATGACCTTCTCTATAGAATATGCCTATCTCAACACTACTTGAACAACCTGTCTAATCCCGCTGCATCTCACAATACATTTTCTAAAGTGGGTATAACACATAAGAAAATGTGTGTTCAACACAACTCCCAACACAACTTCAACTTCAACTTTTCATTCAACTATCTGCCAGAAATAGTGTGTCCGAGGTAGGTATACTGCCGTGCTAGGCGCAAAAGTGGTATCTACTGTGGAGCTCAAATTGAGATATTACTCTTTAAAGTGTTCTTTAAAGTTCTTTAAAGCACACTTTAAAGTGTGCTTGATACAAATGATACTTTTTCAGAATTTTGAAAAAAATATTTCCCGTTGTTAAATGACCATAAAACATTGTATTTTGATAAAATACATCACAAAGAAACACCTGTTGACAATAACTCAATTTAAAAAAAAAAAAAAGTGCAAATACGACTTTTGCACTTAGCACGGCAGTATAGGTAAGTAGGATCGTAGGTAGAATAAGAAGATCTAGCACACGGATGTTTTCTACTCGAATTTGGCTAAAGAGTAGAAGTTGCGGTAAAATTGGTAGTTGGCTTGAACAAATTTTCTATTCGTGGCACTCCCTTAATGCATGTCAATCTAATTGTGGTTTAAAACAAAAGCCACTCGTAGATCGATGCATGATGTATGATTTAAAATTTTTTTTAATTTAATTTTATTTCATTTAATTTTATTTTTCTTTTAAATAAATATAACGGGTAAGGTTTACCTGGCAAGTGTCCAAGTTCTCTGATCCACCGCAGATCATGTTCTCCAGGATTACGTCTCTATCGTCATTGGGGTTGGAGTCGTAAGCGTTGTTGCAAGTTCTGCGGTCCACAAGAGGGATAGTTGCATGTTTCAAGACATCCGAGTTACGGCCGTCTGCATAACACAAAATGTATTGAAACAAATGGTGAAAAGTGGAGTAATCTGTGTGTCTCAGAGAAATAATTGTCCAGATCTTTACTCAATAATTTCGTAGATTTGAAGTTTACAATTTCGTGGCAAGTTGGAGAGAAAAAAAAAAAGAAAACGGAAAAACCAGGGACATCAACTGATGAGGAGTTACGGAGTGAGAATGCTTGCATATTTTAATGATCCATAAACATAAAAGTTCAAGAGACAAAGAGAGATTATTTTAGGGTCACATTTGTTGGACATACAAAGCCTGTTTAAGTGACGAAAAAACCGTATGGATTTTATATGACATATCTAATTAATGACTTTGCTACATGAAGCTAATGCATGTGTAAAAATTTAGTGATCACGTGTCTTGCTTCCCAAGCTTCTCATTGCAATGTCCTTTATTTCCTCCAAGTATTTTCAAATTAGACTTTGAATGTTTATTGCTATACACGAGTACTCCACTTTACCCTAACAGGTTGTTCAAAACGGAGACGTAGCTCATTTTTCAAAAAAAAAAAAAAACATCTCTCCAATCCTCAATTTTGTTTCGAGCAAGTAACTTTATTTTCTGATAATCTAAGATTTATTTTAAAGGAAAAATAGTTGAATTTTATTTTACTTTCATATATTTTACAGTAATAAACAGTAAAAATTTCAAATTTTACAGTATTAAAATATAAAATTGCTAGTTTACAGTGATAAACTGTAAAATTGCTGGTTTCACAGTTTATTACAGTGCATTTTACAGTTTTAAACTGGAACTTCTGCTTCCAGTATTATACTGTTGTTTTTACAGAAAATACAGCTAATTTTATTGTAAAATTGCTGATTTTACAGTAATAAACTGAAAAATTGCTAGTTTTGCAGTAATAAACTCTAAAATAGCTAGTTTTAGTTTATTACTGTGCTTTTACTATTTCAAACTGGAACCTCTGCTGCCTGTATTATACTGTAAAAACAACAACTTTTTTTGCATTGTACTGATAAGGGTTTTTTCAGTACAGTCACAGCGGAAAATACTTACTTGACCACTCGTGGCCCCAACCACAGATTTGTCCTTTACCAGTAGGATCTCTGTTGTCTTGTGGAAGGCAGATAGCATTGATGTACCCTTTGGAGCCAGCAATATTGATCTTGTTCCTTGTTCTGAGAAGGGCTATGTCGTTGGAATTTGTTCTCTTGTCGTAACGCTCGTGGATGAAAACGTCAGATATCTAAAACATTTGGAAAGGAAACAAGGTAATAAAGCAAACGCTGTGGTAAAGCTCAATGCAAAATTAGGATCTTACGTACCTTTCGTCGATCATAAGCAAAATTAACGCAAAATGAAAAGTGAATTAAAAATAGCTTTGCCAAATGTTTCTCTAAAAGTTTTCCAAAGTCAGTAGAGCAAGTTGGACAGCTTAACCATTGACGGTTTAAAGCGTTTTTTACGACTACAGTCGAGTCCCGATAGCTCGAAGTCCCAAGGGACCGGCTCTAAAAGTTTATAGTTGCCAGCTATATAATACGCAAGTGACTAAAATTAGTAACTGACTGAAGTGTAAAATTTAATTAAAATATTGATTGCAGTTACAACACCGGACCGATGCATAGGGAAGATCAGGTTTACTTGATACACATTTTACACTTCGATTTATATAACTTTTGTTACTAATGTTTCGCACTAAAATAAAATTTCATGCAATACTATTAACTATTTTTCCCATTAAATAACGATTATAACATCTTTGTTGACATAATTTTCCATGCGAGAAAAATCTCTAAAATGTATTCCAAAACGTATCAACTAGAAATAACGTGATTAAATTTGATGAACCAATGAATAAGATGTTATGCTGACGTATCAAGCATCAGAGTGAAGAGCTTAAAAGTTGTCTTTCTTTATTAAAACTCTTTACTTCATAAAAAGTTTTTATCTGAATCAGATTAGAAACGAAATCCTAATTTACAGTTCATGCAAACGCAAATACGGCTGTCTTCTCTGAAGTACGCTCTGTCAAATATTTCGAGAGAAATTTCCTTAATTTTAGCTAAAAGTTAGAATGTATATTATACTTCTTTAGTAATTATTTCGCCTTCAGATTGACTACGATCCAAATAAGGATATATGCAATCTCTGTATGTTGTAGCTTGCAAGCAAATAATCTGTTCACTTATTTGCTTGCAATTGCTGCCTTAGCTCTGGTCATGATTTCTAAACTGCTCTAGGAGTCTTCTTGGTAAAACAGGAATTTGCCGAAGTATTACTATAACCCTATATAAGGTCTTTTTTCTTTTGGAAGTTCCCGATTTATTGCGGTAACGTGACTAACTTTTATTTGGAAGGTTTCTGAATTCTTCGGGAAGCTTACTGACTTAGCTTTAGGACATGTTACTAGCAGAAATTGAGCACATCATCCCATAATTTTCCAGGAACGTTTTGGAATTCGTTTTACATCGTAGATCTGTGATTTATTATTAGATCATTTATTTTACTTATTTTATAATCACAAGTATGAGATACTTAATTTTAGACACATGTACTCACATCATAGACTTCCACAGCATCGTGATACTTGTCAGATTGCTTGTGAAGACCTGCATAAATTTTGTAGCTTGAGGGATAGTTCGGGCTGTGGGGAAGGAAAAACATCGATATTAAATAATCTTCGTACTGATTTTTTGATATATTAACTCTGTTTCTTTAAGTGCACACTTGGGTGGATTTCAAAGTTCCCCAAGGAGGCAGTGCTCAGGGCCGCCGAAAGCCAAAGTGGGCTCCTGATCAGTTTGGTTGCCAGGCTTCTCCCCCCTCCGCCATAGAACTTACAAAATTTATAATGCTCCAATTCTGACCCGGCCCCCAGTTTCCGACTAGGCTGACATGCCCTCTTGTTGGCCCTGTCCAAATCCTTTCCACTTGATAAAAATAAAACAAAAGTAAGAATTTTTAGCCTATTTAAAACACACCTACACACACAAAGCATATTTGAATAAGATCACTTTTTTTGCATGGGAGTAATATTGCCGTCGCCGGTCAGTGTAAAAGAATGCATAAAACTTACTTTCGAATTCAAGGGTGCCATAATATCGAGATTTGTTCATTTATTTCTCATTCATAGAAAAAAATGATTATTCCGTATTGATAACTTTTTGTTTTATTCATTATAACAATGTTTCTAATTAATATCGTGCATTATTGCACCATTTTTGGTGAAATTATGTATGTTTTAGTAGTTGATTTTATTAAAATATGAAAAATCTGTTTTACAACTATATTCGAAGAAAATTAGCATGTACTGTTTCTGTACTTTAAAGTAGATTAATTGGCTTTGGGGGCTCTTCAAAACCATTTCAAAGAAATCTCAAAACTTTTTTTGAAAAAATATATACGAGAGGGGAGGGGTATTTCTTGGTGATTCTTTTCTTTTCAGTTTCAATCCTAAAATCTATTTCTATATCCACCCATGAATACGCAGTGTCTAAATTGCACGCAACACCCCCCCCCCCCTCTTTTTTTTCGAAGATTTTAAGCTTTATGCTCCTATCATTTTTCTTTGTCTATTATTCCTTCAATGTACAGATTCTTTTTGGTTGAACACTTTTATCAAACAATTTTGATGCAGTTTAATTTGAACTTTAGAAATCAAACTGAAAAAAGTAATTTACTCGCTTTTTCTTTAACTCTTTTAATAATAGTGTAGTAGTTGTGAAACAACATTGAAAGGGATACTTTTTTTCACTCCGTTTGTAGACCAATTTCAATTTCGTATCGTCAATAAGAAAATGGTGCACTATTTTGAACAATTAGTTTTAAGCATAAATATTAGAGAATGTTTTAAAAAAATGACATTCCACGAAATGTATATATATATATATATATTTAAAAATTAAAGAGCTTATTTAATACTTACAAATCGATACAGTGAGCAGCAGTAACTACCCAATGGTCGTTAATTATGGTAGCTCCACAAGCGTGGTACCAGTATCCATCCTTTTCGTACAGTGACACCTGGAATTCATGCAATAAATACGTAATGATGATTACCTAAATTCTAAATGAGACTTTTTTTATTATAAGAATAAATATGATTTCTAAACAAAATATTCATCTTGCCCGTAATAAAAGTCATCATCATCATCATCATCATCCTATTAGGAGCAAGACGACGAATAATTTTATTTTCAAAAAGGCACGATAGTTTTTAATTAACATAACTATGTCAAAACCCTTTTCATGTTAATCACTTATCTTCATAAATTAAGATTGAGCTCAAAAATATCAGATTTTCATCTGATTAGTTTATATTAGTTTATATTCTTTTTATTAGTGTGAAAAATAAAACTACTGAAGACCGTCGATCATCTTGTCCCGTGTTCCTCTAATATTTGCTTGTCTACTAATTTTCAAGGTTAGTTCAGAAATTACAGGGTGACAAGAAATAACTTGGACACACATTGTGGATTATAACTTTAATGCTAATAAAATATTACGATCAAATTTTAAAATAAGTATGAATACATTATTTTGTCAAATATATTTAAACGTTTTCAAAGTGGCTACCTTTAGCATTAATAAAAGCTTTAGACGTGTCACAAAATTTTCGGCTTCCGGCCGCAACTGAATTATTGATATTTTATTCCTTTCCTTCAATAGGGATTTTTGTAGGGACGTCAACGTTTTATGAGGTTTAGCACATACCCTTGTCTCCAGGATAGACCAAGCATAATAATCCATTAGGTTCAAGTCTGGGGAACACGAGGGTCATTCTTGAGCTCCAATGAAGTTCGGAAAATGCGTCTTGCATCAATCTTGAGTGTCTTTAGCTCTGTATGCGTTTAAAAAATCCTGTTGGAAGGTTCATCTTTGGTTTTCAAAGAGCATTTGAGACCAAGGTAAGACAGCATCTTCCAAAATGAGTTTGCGATATTTTTTCTGATTAATTTTTATCCCTTGTTCAACAGAAACAAGTGTTTTCCACTAGCACATAACATACCCCAAACCATTGCTGATAGGGGTTGTTGTCGCTGCCAACAATTCAAAAGGTTCCAGGTGCTTTTGCTGACCAATCTTTATCATTATATATATTTTGAGCTTGTTCAATCGAGAAGAGTTTCTCATCTGTGAAGACCAATGTTTGCCATCCGCTTTAACAGTTCTTTCCTCTTTCGAAGCATTTGCGTTTGTTCGTTGCTGTTAGCTTTTGAGCCTCTTTTATTTTGTAAGGGAGAAGAACATGCTCAACTCTTACCATCAAACGAGTGGTTTCTCTATTGATCTTCACCCCTCTAGTAACAATTCTCATTGCAATTTTAGGATTTTGATAAACTCGCTTTTTGATCACTTTCCAGTCTCTTAATGTGTTAACTGTTCGTTTTCTTCTTCCTCCTAACCTGTCACCATCATATCCAACTTTTTTTTAAACCTTTCTATTGTGTAGAAAGCCGTCTGTTAGCCACTTTCAATCTTTGAACACTTTCACATTGTTTCATTTCTTGTTTATGTAATTCAAGTATGGCAGATCATTTGTGAACCATAATAGTTATCTCAACTAATTTACTTACACTTTTTTAGTAACTTTCTAGGATAGATTCCCTATCACAATCTACTTATATTAAAAACGGAGTATCTTTCTATCTATCTATCTATGTCCTGCCTTTTTCTTTTAAACGCAAATGAACTGGAAACCGAACCAGGTATCCGTAGATGCAAAAATTTTCAGGCTTCATTAGTTTTAATTTACATAAGGTTTGCTAAAGGGATTCTGAAGAAATTGAGAAAAATCTTCAAATTTTTGCTCAAATTCAAAGCGATTTGTCCTAAATAATTTAATCAGAAATCCATTGTTATAAAACGTGGTTGATAGGAAACAGTAATAATAATGATAATGAGAATTTTGAATGAAAGCTTAATTGAATCAAACATGAAACACATTAGCGGGTCACGTACGTAGTATTTTTATCGTGAGCAACTTGTAATTTTTGAAATACTAGTTACGTGGTCCGGCGTTGCACGCCTACCTTTGAACAAAAATTAATAAAACTTGAACAAAAAATGAGAAATCCTTTGCATTACAATGGGTATGAGTTGTACTTCAAAAACCTTTATTAGAATGTGCCCAGCGGTTTCACCCGCGTTAATAAAAACAATCTATTAAAAAAGTATTTTATTTAGATCACGCTATGATATGTATATGATTTATCTATAGTAAAATATTACACGGAGAAATGCAAAAATGAAATAATCTTCAGAAAAAAAAGTTGTAAGAAGCAGAATCTTATAAAATATTCAAGTTTTGTAAATTTTTTGTTCAGAGGTAGCCCGTGTAACGCCGGGCCAAGCAGCTATTATCATAATAAATTTAGTATTATTTACAGATAATACATTTGGTTAGAAACTTCGTCCAAGTTATTTCTTGTCACCATGTATAAACACTATTATCATCAAATCGCAAAATGTGAGTAAAATTATAAGTCTTACTTCTTCTCACTCTGTATGTACGTGTGTATGTGTGTATTTATTTGTATTAAATGTTAGTACACGCATGTAATGAAACAACTATACAATATTATCCACATGCACTTTTTTCCATTGTGTGCATACAATTTAGATGAAATAAATTATGGATAAAGGAAGATTTCTTACCATCCATGGGTACATTCCGTGGGGAGCATTAGTTCCACCAACAATACGATTAGGTGCATTGATAAAGCTCCTGCCACAGTTTGCCACTGTCAAGGGGTCCTTAGCTGCGGAAGAGAGATAAGATTTATCAACACAGAGTAAATCATTCTGGAAAAATATGTATTGACATGGAAGCAGTCTTTAAGTTGGAAAAAAATGTGCAAATTTCTGTTCAACTTAATTCAAATTGTAGAATTTGGAGAATATGTATGAGAGTTGGCGGAATTTCATTTATCACAACCAAACGAAACATTCAGCACATTCTGTTCTTTGTTGTCAACGAGTGAGCTGTTTCCTTAGAGATGTGCATCGTAGATGAAAGCAGAAAAAAAGATCTGTACATTTATCGAAAATAAACCAGTAAATTTTATGGTGAATGCTTTTTAAAAAGTGCTTTAAAATAACAATACGCTAATCGCTTTTAATGCAAACAATGTTATTAGCCATTAAAATGCTAAAGATTAGCAATAGAAATCTAATAATTGGCAGGATTATTTATTTTGACGTGTCCCTCACTCCAAATTCCCTTAAAGTCGGATACGGGGAGGTCAGAAACGTATTTTTCTTTTTTTTTCGTGATTGATTCGGCCTGAAATGATTTTAAAATCCCTACTTTTACCAGTAAAAATGTGATGAACAACAAAAAGCGAATCCTTTACCGGCAGTCAAACAGCCCACATGCTGTTCGGAAGAGTATAAGGAAAGATATATTGAAAAGCAAGAAATCTTGAAATTCTTGTTTTGTCGAAGTTGCCAGCTCTTGGACTTCACCACTTATGCACACGAGTCTCCAAGAGAAACTGATGTTTTACTTGACTCAGGTTGCAATTTCTGAGTTTGAAAGGCATCCTTTACAAGTAGAAAATCCACGCCTCCTCTCACAAACCAGTCCTTCAGCAATCTCATTTCCATTAACACCCACATGTAGCGGTATCCACTGAAGAGTCATTTTAAGACTTTTACTTAAGTAATTTACTTTATGCACAGAGTCTTTCTGTCACTTCACACTCTCTTGGTCCCCCGTACCCAGTGGCGTAGCTAGGGGTTGGCAGGAGTGGCTCTTGCCACGGGCGCAGCAACCAGGGGGGCGGCATTTTGACCGATTAAAAAAAAAGATCAAGTCCAAACAGACTAAAAAATTAAAATTTGAAAGACTCTCCGAGCAGCGCAAACTGCGCCCCCACGCTACAAGACAAATGATATAAAATGTGCAACATTGTTTTGGTAGATTTCGGTTGGATATAAGCTTAAATCTATCTGGCAGGATAAAATTTAGTTATATGGGGTCTGGAGTCTGTATAATAGGCCGATCTGAAATCGGTCGGTCTTATATCCACATAAAACAGATAGAAACAAACCTTTTCTTTCCGTTTCTTTCCAACCGTTTTTTTTTCACGATATCACTTGAACTTATCAATTGCATAATATACTTCAGAAATAACGTTCTACGATTTTAAAAATTGGCGAGCTTTTGTTGAAAACATTTCGGATACAGATTTTTGGAATGCAATTGTATGATGACAGAAAATAACTTCTCTGTTGGTATTATGTTTTCTGTGGGAAAACTAGCGAGAGAATAATATGTATTTCTCAGAATGGGGACGGAAAGGTTTCTAAAAAATGGCTATTGCAAATTTCGCGATTCTAAAAATTTGTACCAAGAATCTACAGAGCCCGATTATTCTGACATTGGACATGGGGAACATTTCTATTTCATGACCCCCGCCTTGCCTTTTCATATCAGTTACGTGTTACGAGTTAAAAAATTCTTACAATACCAGAATAAAATAAAAGTTTTGTGCAAAGATCAAACTTTAAAATTATAATAATAATGCTATCAAATTATTAAGACAAAAATATGCGTCGACATACACAGTAAGCTTTTAACATTAATAGTAAAACATACAGTAGGCATTTAGTATTTAGAAGACGTTGGATAAAGTAATGAGATTTTGGGCTCCGCTGAAATCTAAGAGGAGGGGCCTGTGCCCCCCCCCCCTTGCCCCTGCGGTAATCAGGCTCTGAGAATCTACATTAAATAAAGATTCCAAAAATGAGTAACACAAGTACAGCGGCGCGCGGTTTTGAACAAGTAACGTTTTCAAACGCTGTTTGTGCTTCGATGGCTCAGTATAGAAGGTTCGAAAGTTCAAAAAAAAAAAAAAATGATAAATAAATCTTTTTTAGTGAGTTTTGATTTCTTATTTTGGAAATTTTTCTATTTAATATGTACTTTAATGAAGGGCTCTCTCTCACTTTTAAACTGTATATAGCTCTTCTTTGTTCTTTATACTCATTACCGTTTTAGTATTATTGGGAGGGATTGAGCTCGATTTGTAATCAGGCCAGTGCAATATGTTTTGTGCTCTTTCTATTGTCAAAATAAATAAATATAGCTATTGTTTCTATGAACATGAAAACGCTAAGTGAATGTTGAGGGAAGATGCATGTACTCTACGCTACTTCAGTGGGGCGACCCACTTTTTTAAAACGGTACACAAATATACGTGCTAATCAGGTTTTTTTTAATCATTCTCAGTTCGAGCACAGTCGTTGTGGTACTCGCTAATACCATCTCTATTGTTGTCCCGTGTTTGTATGCGCTGTATTTAAAATTTCAAAAAAAAAAAAATCAAGAAAATACATCTGGTACCTTAAAGCCACGGAGGGAACAATTGCCCCTCTCCTAATTCCCCTCATAGATAATATTAGTATTAAATAACGGCGGGTCTCTACTACATTTTAAATACTTAAAATAAAAAGGTTTTATTCATAAAAAAATCGGAGACTTAAAATAGCGAACTTTTATTTCGCCTGTATGCAAGGAGTCGTATTTATTAAGCCAATTTCAGTTTAATCATGCTTTTTACATTTTCTTTGATTTCTAAGCACAATAGAATCAATGCTTTGATTTTTATTTAAAATGCACAAATTATGTTTATTTTATACATTTTTCTAGTGTTTTAAAACAAATTATATTTTAAATAAAAGCTGTCGTGTGGAAAAAAACACACTATGTTCAATAACGAATTGTAAGAATTATTTGTTTTTTGAATTTATTTTGAAAAGATGGGGAAAGGTAGGAACGCCCCGAACTAAAATTGTTGGCGAGGCAAAAATTCTAAAATTGAGCAAATAACTTGTCAAAAATAAAACTTGAATTTTTCCCAATAAAACGAACAAGCAGACATATCATGCACACATAACATGAGGGGTAACACTGAGCACCATTAAAAATGCTAAAAGAAAGCAAAAAGAAAAAAAAAGGTTGCAACATTGTCTGCAAATTTTTCGAATAAATAAATCAAAATTTTTGGAGTAAGGACATTTTAGGAATTCACAATGACCTCCCATCAGAGCGACCTCTAAGGGGGGGGGGCGCAATTTTTCAAGTTCGCCACGGGCGCTGGGCCCCCTAGCTACGCTACTGCCCGTACCTACCACAACTCTTGGTTTAACCGGGTGGGGCCCTAAAGAGCACTCTGTTCTTTTCGATCTAGAACAAGGGTCGAGCAAACCCCTGGTACCGCCAGAGGTATCGTTTCACTTGGAGGACTTTGTGACCATGACCCTTATTTAACGTCGCCTAGCAACCATTAGTAACGACTGGGGATCTTTGATGGGCTGGAATCGAACCCGGGACCCTCCGGTCATGAGTCCAACGAATTATCGATCCTTCTACCACGGACCAGTCGTTGTGTCGCCATACCTCTACCATTCTGACGGAAGCTGGATAGAACCTCTCTTGTAGTTCGAAATCTAAATCTCTGTATTGACACTCTCTGTAATGCACTATTCTAGAGTCCCCTCAGTAATTTTTAAGCTGTTTTGAAAGTAAAAGCTTGACAACGATATTTACATTATAATAGTCAATTTAAACTGTAGAAATTTTAATGGAGTATGTGAAAATATTTCTCTTACCTACGGCATATCCAACCGCACAAAGTAGCGTAATCGCACAAAGCACCCTGTGAATGGAAAAAAAAATAAATATATTAATACCTTAACAAACCGTCAGTTCAATGAATAAACCAACATACAAAAGAATGTCATGGATTTATATGTCAAAAATCCAAACATCAAAAATCCGAACTTACTCCCATATAATAAACTGCTAAAAATGAAACTAAGATAATTTAGAATGACATGAAACTTAGTTTAAAAAAGTTAGTTAAAATGAAAAGTTTAGTTAAAATGAAACTTAGTTTTAAAAAATGAAACTAAGTATGTTCGAAATAAAGGGGGATTGTTATGTCTACCATCAAAATGGTTTTACCGCATGGAAAACCGGAAAAAGCATAAAATAAAAAAAGCTTGACTGAAAAGTTTTAGTCACAAAAAAAGTTCTTGGCGAATGAGGTGATGGGGTACATCAGTCGCTCAATAAGGAATATGTAAAGCAGTGTATTTTGCGCTCATTTAACTTTGTGCTAAGTCGGTGTATTTTTCTGAAGTTTAAACAATGTTCTTAGCCCAATTACTGTATAATATAAGTCCTCCCAGGGTACATACAGCACTATAAATATTTTTAATTTTTGTTCAGTTAACAAGGTTAAATTTTCTTACATTTTGTTTAGTAGCAATTGTATATTATGTACGTACATATTTTATTAAATGGCATACTATTTTCGTGAATGGTACTTTCTTGGGTTCCCTGAACCCCCAAAAATCCACACTGTTAAAAATTCAGGAAGCTTTTATGGTAAATGTTACTGTAAAATGTAGCAGTTGCCGTACAAAAATTTTTTTACAGTAAATTGTACCGATAAAAAAATGGCGATTGCAGCGCCAATTGAGCACCACGTGACGCACTGTGCGATGCAGTTGACACCCTATTTCCGCTCTCCAGGTGAGTCTCATCTGGTACCGTGGATGGTAAAGCAGTGTGTAAAAATTGGGCCCTGGGTTCGATCCTTATCCTTCGTATCTCGAGCTTTTTAATTCTCGTTTTATCTTCCGTACAATTGTACAGCAAAAAAAAGTATATTTTACGGTAAAAGTTACTGGCAACATGGATGCCAGTTACTTTTACCGTAAAATTTCAGGAAAATTTTTTATAGTGCAAACAGTTTGAAAATTCAAACTGCCTATGGTTTTAGTTCAGAAAAAATTCAAGATCATTTATATATTTTTCTATTAATTAAAAGAATTGAAAGCTTGCATACACAACTCAAACTGTAAAAAGTGGATTTTCCTTTTTCTATTGAGAACGTGCCCAAATCATTCAAACTGCCTATGGTTTTAGTTCAGAAAAAATTCAAGATCATTTATATATTTTTCTATTAATTAAAAGAATTGAAAGTTTGCATACACAACTCAAACTGTAAAAAGTGGATTTTCCTTTTTCTATTGAGAACGTGCGCAAATCCTCAATCAATTTCAACAATATTCAATCACTCTTTTTATTGCAAATTTTACTTAAAACGTTTGATAAAAAGTGAGTTAAAACTTTTTCCACTTGCGAAATTTTCCTACACAAGAAAGTAAAATATCCCTCCCAAAGCATTTCCATAAACTAGCAATGCTTTATGGGGTGATAATGAGTCAACAGCAGGACCGTCATTTCGAATTTTTTCGGGGGGGGGGGCAAAAGGTGTATACACAATGTAAATTTGCCAAAAAATGACAAAAACCAAGCCTATTTACATGTAAATACATTGATTTTCCAAAGTCCAAATGACGGGCCTGGTCAACAGTTTAAAATATTTTTACTCTCAAGTATAAACAATAACATATCACAAACATTTTTTTCGAAAAGTATCTCCCGTAAATTAGTAAAAATCTGCGAATATTTCACTTTATGGTATTAAAAGCAATTTTATAGATCCTTATTTTATTAAAACTTTAAGTGAAGTGGCAGTTTATTCTCCTCAAAAAGTGAGAACCCATAGTATTTTCAAACCGTATTTCTCCCTAAAACCGAAAAGCGTTAGCTATTTAATAATAGTGTTAGTTCTTTAACCAGAGATTTTTTTAAAGCCTCAGCGAGTATATTTCACCCATTGAATATCGGAAAATACACTTCTTAAAGTTAGCGAAGCATTTTTTTCACGCAATGTATTTTAAATTTTAAAAAATTCGTCATAAATGTAAAGAGAAAATAAAAGCAATTTAAATTTGAATGATTTGTTATTCTTTTACATAAAAAATGTCAAACATTCAAAATATTTAAAATCCAAAATGCTACTCATCTCCTCTAACCCTACAGTCTTTAATTTCATCCTTAAATAGCTTTTTTTTTTTTTTGAAAGATAACGCAAATGTTCACTCGCTCATATTTTTACTACTTTAAAAAGGTCAAAGAGTATTTTGCCATAAGAAGAAACAAAAAATAGCAAAATCTCTGAATTTAAAGTTATATTACATTTCTACCAATTGAACTTATAATTAACAATATTTTTTTTAAAAAAGTCTTATTTTAGAACACATTCATGTTTTCGGTAACAGATTTGGAAAATAAGTCAACAGAAGAAATTTTCTAACATTAGCGTAGTTGCAGTGTTTATTGCATTGATGATTTCCGAAATAACGCAAGAAGTTGTTGTAAAAGAGATGATAAAAAATCCAGCTTAAATAATGAATTTAACTAGAGTTCATATTACCAAATATGTAATTCAAAATATATAATCCACTATAGTAGAAAAAATATGTCTTCTTCGAAAGAACATCACGTACTTCATTTTGGCTCCTCTGAGTGATATCAGTTCTCAGATGACGACTAGCTTTGATTTGTTGCACTCGTATTTATGCATTACAGTTTACATTCTACGTTGCTTGCTACAATTATCTTAATTTGTGGAAACCTACAGCTGTCGACAGAAAGACAAAAAAAAATCATGTAAAGGAAAAAAGCAGCTTTTATCTGTTGCATTTTTTCGTGGGAACCGAGCAAAATGTCCAACGTAGTGATTTTCTTGAAGGAATACATATTAGCTTAAGTATAATGAGAGAATGAAAGAAAATTGTTATTTTGCGTAAAAATCGTTATCTGATTTGAGATTTTATATCGAAACAGGATATTGTACCTCAAAGTGAAAGTTGTGCTAACATTACACATCTTCCTTAATACAGCTGTCTCTTTTTCTTTTTTCTCTCTTTAAGTTAATGAAAAAAATGGTGATCTGAAAAACGATTGTTTTATCAAAGGTGATCATGCCTCCCGTTTTGAACAGGACAGTCCCGTTTTCCAGTATCTTGTCTCGTTGTCACATAATGTCCCGTTTTCAAATATCTCGTCTCGTTGTCACATAATGTCCCGTTTTCAAGTATCTTGTCTCGTTGTCACATAATGTCCCGTTTTTAGCCTACTTTCCCGTTAAAAATAAAAGAAAGACGAAAAAAGTATTAAACCTAGCTTAATGCATAAAAAAATATCGCCAAGTCCGAAAAATATCGCCAAGTTAAAAAAATAAAAAGGTAAAATGAATATCGAAAAATTAAAAATTTGAAAGTAGGGTATTGAGATGGGGAATTTGTGCGTCGGTCGGTCGGTCGGTCGGTCGGTCTGTCGGTCGGTCTGTCTGTCCCCCCCTAATAACTTTTGAATGAACATTCCGATTTGGACAACCTTTTTTTGTTGGAAAGATCTCGGCGAGTACAGCTCATTCCCATATCTGATTTTTCGATTTGAACAATTTTTGGTTCAACTTTGAACCGTTCAAACAACTTGTCCCGCGATGCTAACTTTTGAATGAACAGTCCGATTTGAACAAACTTTTTTTTGTTCGAAAGATCTAATCAAGGATACTTCATTCCCGTATCTACATTTTCGATTTGAATAATGTTTTGTTCAACATTGAACCGTTCAAACAAGCTGTCACCCCTAATAATTTTTGAATGAACAGTCCGATTTAAACAAACTTTTTTTTGTTCGAAGCATCTCGGCAAGGATACTTTATTACCGTATTTAAATTTTCAATTTGAACATTTTTGGTTCAACATTGAACCGTTCAGGCAACCTTTCCCCACCTAATAACTTTTGAGTGAACCGTCCGAATGGAATAAACTTTTTTTTGTTCGAAAGATCTCGGCGAGTACAGCTCATTCCCATATTTGATTTTTCGATTTGAACAATTTTTTGGTTCAACTTTGAACCGTTCAAACAACCTATCCCGCGATGCTAACTTTTGAGTGAACAATCCGATTTGAACAAACTTTTTTTCGTTCGAAATATCTCATCAAGAATACTTCATTTCCGTATCTACATTTCCGATTTGAATAATTTTTCGTTCAACATTGAACCTTTTAAGCAACCTTTCCCCACCTAATAACTTTTGAGGGAACCGTCCGAATGGAATAAATTTTTTTTTTGTTTGAAAGATCTCGGAGAGACTTTCCAATACATTCCCATATTTCGCTTTTTGATTCAAACCATTTTTCGTTCAATAGTGAACCGTTCAGAAAAAAATTTTTACATTAGCGTCTACGGGGAATTTAAGTTAAATGTTGATCCTGAACTTAAAGTCGGATTTCCTTCAAACTAACTTTGTAAGAAAATGGTTTTGATAAATAATGTTTGTAAAGTACTTTTCTAAGTAATCTTCTGTGTGGACTCAGATTCCGACTCCGACTCCGCGAACATGGCGGAAATGCAGGCTCAGAAAAAAAATGACTGAACGTGCAGACGATTTTTTGTTTATTTACTCATTTGTTTTATTTTATTTATTATTACTATTTATTTATTTATTTTTTTTTTTTGCAGACGATTTTTTTTTTGTAACAAAAATTTTTCATTCACAAGAACATTTTATTCTTTATTTATATTTAACAACTGGCAACGGATTAAAAGTGAAATTCCGGACATTTTATTAACGGACGATTTTTTTTTTTCTTTTTCTTTTTTTTTTTCCTTTCTTTGATAAAATGTGTTTTGATGATCTTTGTACTTTTATTTATTTATTTTTTTTAATTATTATTTTTTTTTTTTTTTTTTGAAAACGATGGAGGATTTTTTCTACGGAGGAACTGTAACAGTTACACTCTTTAAAAGGTGTGTCAAAACTTTATTTATTCGTTAATTACTTTTTACGTGTCTATTTCATCTGATGAGAGGTTCATATTTTGCTTTTCGAAATCAGCTCTAAGTGCTAAAAAGGTATGTTTGACATAATTTTCAGTCTCAGATAATCAAGAGAATAATGATCAGGTGCGAGAATGCCGATGTCGATGTACGGGAAAGTAGGCTCGTTTAGTTCTTAACAGAACTTCTTGTTTGAAATGAGATAAGAGAACACTGAATGCTTCAACCAAAAGTCACTGGATGGTAGTGGTGCGGAATCGATGTGGATGTTTCTGAATCATGAATGGTTTTGTTAAAACATCGATATTTTTACGATCAATGTTAGAAGGTCGATGTTTTTTCGAACATCGATGTTTTGCTGTTGATATTTTTCCGATGTCGATGTTTTATAATACGAGTAGAACCTAAAATATCCTTTATAAACTAATACGTTTACAATTATGATGAAAATACTACTTCTAATTAGTTATTGCGGCATCTATCACGATTGAAAGAATTTTCTGCTGCCAGTTTTACATAGAAATAGACTTATACTACATGGAACACTGTAAAATTAAAAGTTAATCTACCTTTTTTTTTTTAATTTTAATTCCCAGCACGAAGTAAAGAAGCATTGCAGGGGAAAAAAGACTGAATAACAAAAAAAAAAAAAAACAGTGTGAAGATGAGATATGTCATCAAATAATGAATTTGAAATAAATAATATCGCATCTCAAGTGATGTAGATGCTTATTTTAGAGACTCTCAAACAAATGTTGTATGATTGAAATTGGAGATTTTTTTTAAAATGTTTTCAAATCATTTTTTTTTACATTACATTGGCTGCTCCATAAAAGTAAATTTGACATGAATTTTCTATAAGTTTCCTTAAAAGATCTGTTGTATGTAGCTTCAGTTTTATGTGTCTTGAAAAAGAAGATGTTGCACCAGTATCCAAAACAGATGTTATTATGCTTCAATAATAAGTAGAGGCACCGAAAGAGTTGCTGTGAAAATAAAATTTTACTGCTACATTTCTAGCAATCATAATCTCTACCGATTCAAATAAATTCATTTTGCAGTTAGTGGAATTTTCTGAGACGTATTAATTGCCGGGCACCTTGTAATAACATCTCGTTAGACATGTAATTATTTCAGTATCATTTTTCAAGTAGGGAGGCTTGACCCAATTTGGACACAATTAAAAAATTAATACTAAAGTTTTTGATATAATTTATAAAGGAAATAATAACGTAAAAAGTTTTCTTACATAAAAAAATAGAAAAATGTATCTAAAAAGTGGGTCAAAATTCTCTAGTTTCCCCCTGTTTGCGAAAACGTCCGTATGAGCGTATATTGCAAATGTAACATGAAATTCCGTCTCTCAACTGGCTTAGGTATTAAATTATTTCAATTGTTAGTCCGGTAGGATATTATTTTAAGAACCATTTGAAGCTGTATTGATCTTTTCATAGTCAAAAAAAGGAACGCAAAAATGAAATAATCTTATCCAAGTCTTACATTTTTGAGAATGAGGCGAAAAGGCTTAAATACCTGTTGGCAAACACGCTGTAAAAAAATTCTGATATGTTTCTGGAAAAAAATGGATAGCTAGTGTGCCTGATTTTCGTCAGTAACATAAATGGTAAAAATAGTAAAGTTTCCTGCTAAAAATCCGCAACTTTCATGAAATTACCTTGGAAACTTTCCGAAGACGTGGCTTTTATTATAAAAGCCACGCATGTACCTGGAATTAATCAGAAATCTTCAGAGAAAATTTAGATATGTTTTTAGTAATAGTTTGGCACCTTTTTCATTAGCCTGGAAAGTTCCTAAAGCACATAAAGCTGAAGTTAAAGCCAAATTTGCAAACTAATTACCAAACACAACAAGACCGTGGGGTTGAACTGAGTTCTCTCACTGCCAGGGCCGCCGCTACCAACGATGGGGCCCGGTACCAATTTTAATGCCGGGCCACCCATGCACCCCCCCCCCCCCCCAATTGCATATTTTCATGCCATCGTTTCAGAACATTTGCAATTGTAAAAATAAAAGGAAGAAAAAAAAAATTTCGGAAAAACTTTTTTTTTTAGTTACGAAAGTGTGCATCTGATTTTATTTTCGACGTTTTTTGTATCACCAGATGATTTAAAAAAGTGGTACATTTTCCTTTGTGCAAGTTTGTTTCATTCTAAGTGTTTGTACTAGCAATTGTTTCATATTGAGAATCGGCAATGGAAAGCGAGATTTTTTTTTTTTTTTTTTGATGAAATTATTGACACTATTACTGGAAAAACATGTTCATAACTTTACGGGCCCCCCAAAGCTCCGGGCGCGGGTAATAGAGGTCCAGTATTCCCCCCCCCCAAACGGCGGCCCTGCTCACTGCTGTCTCGTTGTGTGTATGCTGAGCTTTTTGCTCTAATGAAGAAGCTCCATTGCAGCCTTGAAATAGCAATATGCTCTTTTTTCGTGATAACTTATGCTTTATTTACTTTGGTTTTTCACTTTCATCATATTTTAGCACAAAGCTAAATTGCTCTTTTTTCATTTATTATTGACTGATTTTAGATGCTTTAATTTTAGAAGGGCATTAACGTTGAACAAATACAAGTTAGGACATTTACTTTTCAAGAATTGAAAAACGATGAATGAAATAATATCGACGTTATGAAATAATATCGACGTAACAGAAAATTTTGTGTTTCGTTCTCTTTCTGTTGTCTACAAGGAAGAATGAATTCTGTAAAGGCCAAGCGTCATTTTATCACATTCAGACTATACTTCACCCATGCCATTGTCATTTATATCAGCTCTGGGACAAGATGCAAGAAGCTTGAGTTTTCACTGCAAAAAATGAATGTTGCTTTTGCAGTATAATACAGCTAATTTTATAGTATTTTTACAGTAATAGACTGGAAAAATTGCTAATTTTACAGTAGTAAACTGTAAAATTGCTAGTTTACAGTAATAAACTGCAAAATTTCTAGTTTTACAGTTTATTACTGTACATTTTACTGTTTTAAACTGGAACCTCTGCAGCCAGTATTATACTTGTTTTTACTGTATAATACAGCTAATTTTATGATAATAAACTGTAAAATTGCTAATTTTACTGTAATAAACTGTAAAATTGCTAATTTTATTGTAATAAACTGTAAAATTGCTAGTTTTAGTATATTGCTGTACATTAGGATGGGTCAAAACAACATTTTTTTCGAAAGTTTAAGGGGTACAGGGTTAAGAAGGTGCAAAATGTTCTCAAACAAAAATGTGTGAAATTTTATTTCATTCTGATAATTCGTTTTGCAGCCGGAATGCTTTTAAAGTTTTGACCCATTTACCATGTTATATTCCATATACGATTGCAACAATAATTAATGATACGTTGTTTACTCGTGAACAGTGTACTAAAAATCACCTACTCTGTGTTCATACCTGCTGGAGTCCCTGATAGAAAGTCACGGGAGGTCATTGTGACCTCCCAAAAATTTCCTTATTCGGCATATTTTCTCTAACCACGCAGCAAAATTGGAGACAACATTGCAAAATTACAATTGAAAGCCATTAGTTTTTAGAGCGGTCACTGTGAACTCCGGTTGGGGAGAGCCTGAAGATACCTAAGAGTATTTTCTTTCTCTAATATTTCTAGTTATTGATAGTTAGTAATATGCACATTCAATAATTGTCTCAATAATGATTTATCGTTTTTTGAGTTAATTGCAGTTAAAAAACTAAAAATTTAGACAATATTAAGTATTGTTAATCCTTTTCTCTTTCTCTATGCACATATGTATACGTTATACCTATATCAATAAAATTTCAATAGATCTGACTCACTTACTATATGGACACATTTTGACCAAGAGAAAACTAATAAAAATGAGCTACAAAAAAAGAAAAAAAAAATCTTGAAAGCTAAAGAGGCTCCAGACGACTTTCTTTTTAACGTCATTTTACACATATGCAGGTATCATAATACATACCTTTTTTTTTTCTTAATGATGGCATTTTGAGTTAAACACAATCAAAAAATCACAAATTTTGAAAATTAAAAAATTATTAGGATCGCTTTCTCTTTAAAAAAAAAATTTTAACTTCAAACAAATTTTGCGTATTACACATTTTCTTCATAATATAATTTTTCTGTTTCTGCTAACTGTATTTCGTGGTAACGCATCTTGGCTGAAGTGATGCAGGTTAAAATCGTGCGAAAATTGATTAAAAACCATTCTTTGAGGCTGCTCAACTGAAGAAAGAAACAATCTCCAACTAAAATAACTACGGAATCATCATCACCGGACATAGTACGATCAATAAATATAAACATAACCGAGGGGTGGTGTTTCTGTAAAATATAATAACGCACTGAAATGCGATTTTCAGTCGTTTTGCTAAAAACGCAATGCACAACTTTAAACTAAGTTTTAATTTTTTGGAACTCTCAAAATTTCAAAATGGTCACCTCTCATGACCTACTTTCACATAAAACTCAATCGAAGAAAATCAAAAAATGTCACTGCCACACCTTGTCTGAATTTCAAAATAATGACTCTTTATTGCAGTTTTTCAATGTCTCCAAATTTGCTGTGTGGCTGGACAAAATATGCCGAATGGGGAAAATTTTTGGAGGTCACACTGACAACCTCTGACTTCCCATGAAAGACTCTAGCAGGTATGAACAAAGAGTAGGTGATTTTTAATGCATTGCGTAACGTATCATTTATTATTGTTGCAATCGTATATGAAATACAACATGGTAAATGAGTCAAAATTTCAAAAGCAATCCGGCAGCAAAAAGACTTATCAGAAAGTAATAAAATTTCACACATGTTAGTTTGAAAGCATTCACACCTTATTAATCCTGTGCCCCTTAAAATTTCATAAAAAGTGTTTTTTTACCCACCCTTCTGTACATTTTACAGTTTTAAACTGAAACCTCTGCTGCCACTGTTGTTTTTACTGTATAATACAGCTAATTTTGGGATAATAAACTGAAAAATTGCTAGTTTTACAGTTTATTACTGTAAATTTTAGTTATAATCTAGACCTTCTGCTGCCAGTATTACATTGTTGTTTTTACAGTATAATACAGCTAATTTTATGGTAATAAACTGTAAAATTGTTAATTTTACAGTAATAAACTAAAATTGCTAGTTTTACAGTAATAAACTATAAAATAGCTAGTTTTGCAGTTTATTACTGCGTTTTTACCGTTTTAAACTGAAACGTCTGCTTTCAGTATTGTACTGTAAAAACAACAACTTATTTTTGCAGTGTAAATCCTTTTAGCCATCATTCATAAATCTCTTTCTCAGTCACATTGACGCAACAACGCGAATGTACTGCATTTTTATGAAACAATATCATTTTTCTATACTAGTTCAGTTTTTAATGTTTTATTAATAAGGTACAGATCTTTTACACAACTCGAGTATCACCGTTTAGGAATATTGGGGGTCCTTGGATTGGATGGTCTTCGTCATCCAATCTCGGAAGTATCCCACCTTGGCGTAGACTCCGGGGTATCCTTTCTCTCCGCATCCTTTTCCGAACGATGTGATGCCGATGAGGGTTGAGATGCCATTCTTGTCTCTCTGGGACAAAGGACCACCGGAATCATTCTGCAAAGATTTATTTGGCACTTATTAATTTTTAAATCACTCTGTACAACAAGAAATACACTAAAAAATGAATGTTGTGTTTGCAGTATAATACAGCTAATTTTATGGAAATAAACTGCAAAAATTGCTAATTTTACAGTTATAAACTGTAAAATTACTTATTTCACAGTTTATTACCTTGCATTTTACAGTTTTCAACTGGAACCTCTGCTTCCAGTATTATACTGTTGTTTTTACAATGTAATACTAAATTTTACGGCAATAAACTGTAAAATTGCTAACTTTACCGTAGGAAATTATGAAATTACTAGTTTTACAGTTTATTATTGAGCATTTCACAGTTTAAAATTGGAACCTCGGCTGCCAATATTATACTGTAAAAACAACAGTTCATTTTTTGCAGTGTATGAGTTGTTATGAATCAAAACCTTTTAAGTTCATTTTTTATGAATTTAAAAAAAAAATGTGTGTTTAAAAGCTCCTTTACCAATGGCTCGACCCTTTACGTCCCACATTAATTTAGCAAATTCTGAAAATGAGTATGGTCTAAGGCCCCCTACACCTTAGGGCCTCTAAGAAAACTGTTTCCGATTGCAGGTACCATCTGTCGGCCTCTCAGCGAAGTACAAGGAGTGGTACTTAAAAGCTTCAGCATGATTCCAGCCATATACGATTCATAATACTAAATTAATATAGGCGGGACTTCTGAGTCTCGTCGGCGCATAAAAGGTAAAAGGCAATAGTTCAAAACCACTAAATCCAACAAAAAGTAAACATAAAATAACGATTTTCAGTAAAAACCCTTTAGATCCATAGCTCCGCCTTCGGAACTATCAGCGATTCACAGCACACATTCACACAGAGAAAGGACAAGGACAGAAGAGTAATGAACTACATCTCTGTACGAGCCGAGATTCGAGCCCGGGACCTCCCCATCCAATCAAACTTCTCTTGACACCTATACAAGGTGCCAGACACTACTATTTACTTGGCCTGGGAATTTCAAACGGATAGATCAAAATATGTTGGTGAGTCTGTACATAATATTCTTGTTTTCTTTCCATTCTAAGTGAAACTGAGTTTTTGTTAAATACCTTGAATGAAATACAGGGTGACAAGAAATAACTTGGACACACATTGTACATTATAACTTTAATACTAATGAAAATATTGCAATCGAACTTCAAAATAAGTAAGAATACATTATTTCGTCTAATGTATTTAAACCAGAGACGTGCCGTCTGGGTAGGCAAGGTAGGCAGTGCCTACCCATGAAGAAAACATACCAATTTTTTAATTTCAGTGAATGACACGTAATGCACTGATTTGGAAATATTAAGGCATTAAACAGCGAATAGAGCAGAAAAAAACCCGAAAATGTTCATTTTTCTTCCTTAAAAAGCACCGACTACCGCTGCTTTTCAACCACTGTATCTATACTGTGCGTAGTATTAGGAAGTGCACGTGCCCCGCACTTTTCTCCCCTAATGTTCGTAAAGCGGCGACGAAAGGCTGTCCGAAAAGTGCCTTTGCGGTTTCTTCTGCTCTCCGCCGAAACTTGACTGCGTCATGCGCAGAACTGTGCCTGTAGAGTCTGTGGCATTTCTACGGTCTAGACGTCTTGATACCGTCTTTTGTACAGTACTGTTGAATGCTTACAGTTTGCTATCTTCATTGTCGTGTTTATTTTTTTATCAAATACAGTAATTTTCAATTGTTTTAGGGTTTTTTTTGTATCTCGCTTTTTCGTAGGATTAAGTTGAAACTGTATCCAATATGGAAATGAGATATATAAATTATATGCATATATGCAGGCGAATATTTCTGCATATATGTATATAATATGTATTGTACGTAAACATCTTTCATATTCATATTATTTTATTGCTTTTCACATTTATGCGTTTTTAAAGATCTATATTTTTCCACAAATCTGCGCACCTGCCTACCCTAGGCATTCATTGACGGCACGTGCCTGATTTAAACGTTTTTTAAAGTGGCTACCTTTAGCATTGATACAGAACTTTTGCCGTGTCACAAAATTTTCAGCTACGAGCCGCATCTATTTATTGATATTTTATGATTTTTCTTCTATAAGGACTTTTGTAAAGAAGCCAAAGTTTTATGAGGTTTAGTACATACCCTTGTCTCCAAGATGGACCAAACAGAATAATCCATTGGGTTCAAATCTGGGGAATACAGGGGCCATTTTTGAGCTCCACTGAAGTTCGGAAAATGTGTCTTGTATCAATCTTGAGCGTTTTAGCTCTGTATACAGGTGCAAAATCCTGTTGGAAGGTTCATCTTTGGTTTTCAAAGAACTTTGGAGACCAAGGTAAGACAACCTCGTCTAAAATGAGTTTTTGGTATGACAACTGATTAATTTTTATCCCTTGATCAACAAAAACAAGTGGTTTTTTCTCACTTGCCCATATCCCACCTTAAACCAATGCAGATAGGCGTCGTTGACGCCGCCAACAAATCAAGAAGCTCTAGGTGCTTCTGCCGACCAAACTCCATCATTATGACTATTTTGAGCTTGTTCAATTGAGAACAGTTTCTCATCTATGATGACCAATGTTTGCCATAGATCATCTGCTGCCCGCTTTAACAGTTATTTTCTTTTTTGAAGTCTTGTGCGTTTGTTCTTAGTTGTTAGCTTTTGAACCTCTTTCATTTTGTAAGGGAGAAGATCAAGCTCCTCTTTTACCATCGAACGAGCAGTTTCTCTACTGATCTTCACCCCTCTAGCAACCTTTCTCGTTGAAATCAAAGGATTTCATTAAACTCACTTTTTGATCACTTTCCGGTCTCTTGATGTGTTTTAACTGAGTTTTCTCCTTCTTTCTGAAATGTCGCCATCGTGTCTGAGTTTTTTAATCCTTTAATTGTGTAAGAAATTATCTGCTTAGCCACTTTCAATCGTAAAACAATTTCACATATTTTCATTTCTTGCTTATGTAATTCACGTATGGCAGATCGTTTGTGAACCATAATAATTATCCCAACTAACTTACTTACACCTATTTAGTAGCTTTCTAGGATCGATTTCCTATCACAATATCAATTTCTTGTCACCCTGTAAATTAAATTAAATTAAATAGAAATGAGTTGAAGTTTGTCAGATGCACAAAAGTACAACAATTAAAAATAAAGAACATGGGGAAAATATTGAATAGAGAATGTGTATAAAGATATTCAAGGCGATAAAATTTTTACTTGTAATCGGTCTTCTTTGTTTAAATTTTTTTGAGAATGCGTACTAATAAACCTCGAAGTGCATTTAAAAAAGTGTAAGGTTTAAAAATATCTGTGTGCATGAGTTGAACGGATCTTCGATTACCAACTGCTTCCATGAACCAAAAGAAAAGCGATATAAAAATGCTATATCTGAATTTTGCATACAAATCATAAAAGTTTACCTGACAAGTGTCTAAGTTTTCTTTTCCAGCGCATATCATGTTCTCCAGGATTTCATCCTTATTATCATAAGGATTGTAATCGTAAGCATCGTTGCAAGTTTTTCTGTCCACCAGTGGTATAGTTGCGTGCTTCAAAACATCGGAATTGCGTCCGTCTGTGTTAAGAATAAAATATCCTTAATTAAAGTTTGCTAAAAAAAATCTAATGCTGTGAAAAAAGATTCAACGTCTACAAAGAAAACAAAATTATCAATGGAATAAATTACTTTTTTCTTATTAAATAAATCTTCTCAACCGCTCAGAGGAAATTTTTCTCAATATGATACTAAGTTGTTCTTATTTGTCTCTTGTTGTAAAAGGGAT
>JAXGGA010015227.1:0-29776 GCA_038373865.1 Uloborus plumipes
GTCAGTTATAAAATTAAATGCATTTGCATATATCTTCTAGGATATGCTCACGAATAGTTGGCAGGTGACGGAAAACTATGTTTAATAGATCGCTCGTGTGCAAAAAAAGTCACACAACTCAAAACAAAATTTTTGGTTGATTTTAAAATAAAAACAGTAATAAAAGTCCCTATGGTTTGCAAAATGATTTACTAATGCTCAAAAGCCCAACTTTTTCCTCATTTTTACCTGTACAAAAAGTTTAAATTTTTTTTCTCTCTTTAAAATGTTACTTTTGAGTCATGTCACTTTTGCACATGAGCGATATTATGATGTTACTTTCTTTCACTATGGAGAAAACTCGAAGCAGAGTTGCAGTTTTAAAAAGTGGCCACTAATAAAGCCGAGTCTACTGACCACTGGCTACTGACCAAATTTTCCAGTTTTCAGCTATACCTTTTATAGCAACATTTCAGTCACTTAGCAATACAAATAAATATAAATGCTAAAAAAAAAAAACAAGCTGCAGCAAGTTCTCAGCACAGCTAGGTTGCTACTTATCACTTCTTTAAAATGGCGCCCCTTGATTGCCATACAGCATGAAAAGGTGGTGGGCCCATTCCCACTAAGTTAGTGACACTCAATGAGTCAATCCTCAATAAAAATCAAGAGCTTCCCGGAATATATACAATTTGTGGCATCGCTGTACTATGGTACCACTCTGTACCAAGTAATAATTAAAATTGAATACAAATCCCAAAACATTTACTAATGATCGTAAAAATATACATTGAAATTAAAGAATTTTTCAAGGGAGAAATGTTTTTTTTTCTTTCTTAAATACAGTTTCATAATTTGCTATTTTTTCCTATTATTTCATGCTTAAAGTCAGAATAAAAAATGAATTGAACATTGTTGTGACCGTATAGAAAAGCTTATAATTTGTTAAAATTTGGCAAAACATTTTCTTTTAAGTAAACAAAACATATTTCAATTAGAAGTCACCTTTAAATGTTATATAAGAAATAATTTTCCATCTAAGCTAACAGAGATTTGCTAACGTTAGAAATTTGACAATGATTTACAAGAAAGTAGGCTTGTTTAGTTCTGATTTGCATTCTCTTTTTTTTTTTAGACCTGTAAAGGTCTCTTAAACAGCGTTCTCTAATTTGGTTCTCGAACACATAATATTATGACTCACTAAAAGTCACTCGAAATAGAATCACAGAATCTTATTTACAATTTTCGTTTAAACACTTAAAAAAAAATAAATACAAGTCTTTATATATTGAATTATAATATGAGAGGAAAAAATGGATTCTAAAATAATATGCAAAATATGCTTTTCTCAATTTCAAATTACGATAGGTTTGTGTAGCAATCTATGTGTAGCAGTGTTAGAAATAAGAATTTAAATCTAGGCGTCAAGTTAACGCCTGCTACAAGTTTTTGGGTGTCAGAATGAACAACCTAGGTGCTGTTTTTAAGGAATGAAATTTACATGTACGTCTAAATATAAAAAAAATGTTTAAAAATAGAATTTCTACACAATGCAACAATGGAAATATGTTAAAATTAAAAAAAAAATCTGTAACACATACAGAAGAAAACGAGTTTTAAAACAAATTTGTGATTGCATTTCAAAATTTCTTTTAGATTTTCCTTTTGGATATAGGACAAGTCATAGAGGGCAAAAAAGCTTCAATGCAAGCCAAAACTTTAGGCGTCAAATTTGGCACTTAGGGTCAGAACTCTACGGGTCGAATAAAAATTTTTGGTCTCAAAATGTGCCTAACCACTGCTTATTTCTAACACTGATGTGTAGGACATGGGATTGCTCTACAAAAGGACAGGAGGCAGGCCTGAAGGAGAGAGGGGTCAGACACCTTCTGAAGCCTGGGGGGTTATCAGAACAGGATGTTGAGTAACTTTGGCAGACTACCTATATGAAGGATGGACTACCCTGCACCTGAAGTCCAAAAAGAGAACATGCAGCCATTTGTTATTGATCAAAAAAAAAAAAAAAAAAAAGGAAAATGAAATAAAATCAAGTTCAGCGATACTGACATCAGCAGGCAACAGAATATATCCAGTGTTAATAACCCCCCCCCCTTCCTTTCTGTGTCGGGAGTTACAAATAAGCGGTCACCAGTCACATTTTGAGACAAAAAATTTTGCTTTGACAATTAGATTTCTAACCCTTGGTGCCAAATTTGCCGCCTACAGTTTTGGATTGCATTGAAGCTTTTTTTTCGTCTTCAAAACCCGAGGTTAATCCAAACGGTAATTTTAAGCGAAAATTCAAAATGGAATCGAAATTGTTTTGAAAACTCATTTTCTTCTGTGTACTTGATAGCAGGGTTTAAGTTGAGTTTGAAAGTTTTTTAAGCAAAAAAGCTAAAATTGGAGAAAAGGCTTTAGCAAAATGCTAAAGGTTAATAAATACCGAATCTGTTTACTATTTTTCTGAAATAGTCTATGCATTTAATCTCCTGTTGAAAAGCTAAATTCAAAATTCAGCCTTGACATCTTGAAATAAATAAAATCATGGCAGGTTAGCATTTTTTTTTTTAATTTGAGATGAAACATTTAGAATTGTAATTCACATTAAAAGAACACAAGTTATTTTTTTTAATCATTAATAATGCATTTATTGGGGAGATTTTATACCCATTAAGGCAGTATATTGTTGAATTTAACAGCATTAAGTTATGTTAAATTTCATACATGTTAGCTACAATTTACAATAAGATTGAGTGAGATACCACAACGCTCGCTTCCTCTTTCGGATCCTGCGTCGTTTTTTGTTCTTATCATATTGGAGCAAAAAGGCGAAAATGGCCTTGTTTCATTTTCTTAGTTTAGAGAGTATTTTCGCATTTTGCAAAAAATGCGACCAAAGTGGAAACCTTGTTCGACAGATCCTTTTTTTGAACATGCCCCCTATCGGCGTTGTAAAGAGTTTCTATTTTTTAACATTTTAACTTAGATACTTCTACATTTCATTCCTTAAAAATGGCACTTTGGTTGTTCATCGTGATACTTGTAACGGAGACAACTTGACATTCTAGATTTAAATTGCTTCTAACACTGAACATATCTGAATTACTACCTCTATTTCAAATTCGTAAGTTAAAATAAGCGATTTATTTCAACTCAAAATTTTCTGAACTACTTTTTGCAATCAACGAATCTATTTGCACCTTCAAGAGAAAAAAAAAGGTACTTATCCATTAGCCGGGTCTGAGAGCAAAATAAAAAATTATCACTGTCGCCAAGTGAAGCGAATGACAAATCAGAGTAAAACCCCAAACAACTTTGCAATACACCGCCAACTCGGCTATTTCGATCCATGGACTGCAGTTTCGAGCTTATTATGCTCTCATCGGCATGGAATGCGAAAGTAGCCGAGTCGGAGGCAAAAATTCTCTCATAAAGCAAACAGAGACGAAAAAACTGGTAGCTAATGTGAAATTAGGACATCAGTGAGCGACCGCACTTGGTACGGTACAACTTGTAAATTTTTTAAGGCAGAGCTCGAGTATGATGAGAGCATAATAAGCTCGAAACTGCAGTCCATGGATCGAAATAGCAGAGTTGGCGATGTCTTGCATGTTCCTGCCTTAGCCCTTGCTTAGAAGCGGTTACACACTGCTTTATACCCGAGCTCTTCCTTAAAAAATTTACGAGTTGTACCGTACCGAGTGCAGTCGCTCGCCGGTGCTCTAATTTCACATTAGCTACCAGTTTTTTTTTGGCTCTCTTTGCTTTAAAAGAGAATTTTTGACTCCAACTCGGCTAGTTTCGTATTCCATGCTGATGAGAGCATAGTAAGCTCGAAACTACAGTCCATGGATCGAAATGGCCGAGTCGGCGGTGTAGTGCATGTTCCTGCCTTAGCCCTTGCTTAGGGGCGGTTACTCACTACTTTATACCCAAACAAATTCTCTGTATGGTTATAGGAAGTTTGGCGGAAGTCTACATTATTTGACGATTTTTCGCTCACGCCCGGCTGACGGACGAGCACCAAACAAATCGCCAAAACATACTCACCCCCACAAATATAGATCATGGGTGTCTTCTGTGCTGCCTGCTCTTTTGGATTATCCATATTTTCAGATTGGTTCAACAAATTTCTAGGCTGTCAGAAACTGTTCTCAGGTGTGGTACACTGGAAAAGAATAGATTTGTAAATGCATTTTTCATCAAAAGCATTAAGTTCATTCATTACATAAGTACAGTTGAGCCTGTTTATCTCAAACACCAACCTATTTCAAAATTTGTCAATTTCCCTGCATCTATAACATACATTCAAAGTTTATTCCCACATTTATAAAGAATACATGTTCCCCAATTCAGGATTGTGTGGTTTAACCTTTTTTTTTTTGTAAAATCAAATAGTTTTCTTCAATTTTTTTTCAAAAATTTTATATGTAACAGGAAATGTAAAATCTAATTAATACAACCTAATCAAAAAAGCTTTAGAGATAAGTTACAGATTAATAAGTTTCTAAACTTACTACCATTTTCATTAAATGCAGGTGTTTTCAATAGTTTTTCTTTTATTGTTTATTTATTTTTTATTCTTGATTATTTATAATTAATTATGCCTTAACTATCACAATGAATAAATTCTCTGCTTATTTATTGATGGCCCCCCGGGGGGGGGGGGGGGAGGGGGGGGGGGGGGGGGGGGGGGGGGGGGGGGTGGGGCCATGTTTAGTAAAGACCTTTTTTTTCAATAGTAAAGGGGTGTTGAAAGCTCCAGTAATTTTTAACGATAGTGAGACTGTATAAAACTTTCTCAAATTAACTCCACAATATTAAACCTTTATTAATGGCTAAGGTGCATTAAGAGGTGGAGAACAGGGTTCTCAACAGTTTGTGCAAGGTCACAGTGGAGGATAAGCATCCTCTCTCGATGAGTTTTCACTTTGATATCTGACTGGCGACAGGGGGTGCATTTCGCCTTAGTCGTCCTGAGCAGGGGGCGCTACAGGGTAGCAGACCGAACCAAAGGGGTTTACATAACAATATTTCCACTATAGAAAGGTCTACTTAATTGAGATGAATTTTTTCAAGTTTTTATCTAAATTATTAATTAATGCTGAAAAATAGGTACAAATGTGAATATTTAACATTCATTAAATATAATTAAATCAAGTCTTTGTGATTCCAGGAAATTCAGCAGTTCTTAAATAGTCTTAAAACGCAAATAAACCCGGTTTTAAACCAAAAAAAAAGTTTCCTTTCCATCTTGCCCCAAATCTAATCTCTCTTAAATTTGATTTACCTGCCACCCCCCCTCCCCCAGAGCTATCTTTATTTTAATGTAAGAACTGAAGACAAGCATTCTTCCTAATATCCCCAGTCATTATTAAGCCCTCTAAGTCCTTATCATGGGTAAGCCTAGAAAAAAATATGTCAAGAAGCTAGTTTTTCTAGAATTTTTCATCCACATAGAACCTAAGGAGTGATTTTTTAGAACTAATAAATCTTCGCAATTTCTAACTATACTTTATAATCACGGAGAAGTTATTTAGTTGTGTTTCTTTAAGCTTATGTTTTAACTTGACATAAACAAAAATATCTACATTTTTTAATGTCAATATAAGAAGGTTAACCATGAATGCACATAAGAAATGTAGACAAATCAAGTTTTCTTTTATGTTTTAAATTTAGGTAGCACTGAACCAGAAAAAACGGGACTGGAACGGGAATTTTTAAAGAGAAAAGAGGGACATTTTAGCAGGAATTTATGAGCCCAAAGGATCTGAGTGAAACAAAACACAGGACTACCATGTCAAAATCATAGCAATGCCTTATTTTATGTGCTTTACTTACCAAGACCGAATTTTCTCGGTAGCATTTCCGGACTCTGATGAAGTAGCATAAGGTATTAAATAAACATTCTAATTAACTTTAAGTTTGGTAATTGGAGTTAATGTATAAAAGTACGCCTAAAGAACATAGCTAAGTACACTTGTTGGTTTTATCCCATTCCAAAATTATCCAATAATCAAACAAAAAGAAGAATGACAAATAAAAATTTAATAGTATTTAAGTCCCAGAAGTAGAGAAAAAAAATTCCCTTAATGCTTTACGTTTTCCGTGTAAAGCACAGATGGAAACGGCACTCGGTAAGAATTTCAACGGACCCCCATAATTAGCTTGTTTTTCAGGAAAACCCCAAAAAAATTAAAACCTTAAAACCTACACTTCCCCCTGGAAATTTTTTTAAACTTGTGGTTTTTGAACCGTGTTCCCGAAATTCGATGGAGAAAAGTCCGAATGCCCCAGATATTTCATTTTTTTAATTTTTGTTCAGGTTTTTTTTCCATGAAAAAAGTTTATTTTAATGAAATCCTACCACTACCAAAAACTGTTTTTTGTAGAAAAACGTAAAAGCTCTTTCGCTATTTGCTTTAACATTATAATTTATTTACTACTGTAGTCACCCCTTTTATTGTTTATTTCTTTTATCCTTATGAGAAAAATAAAATAAATTTTTCTTTTTCTTTTTTTGTCAAACTACTGAAGAAAAATGACGTCCTCTACTGGTGGCAATGGGATGTCCGGCCCCTGCTTTTCGCCAGGGAAACATGTTTGCGAAAAACACTCGAAAAAAGCCCCGGAAAATAAGAAAAATTAATCCTTTGTATTGAACCTCCCTGTTTTGATACGTCTAGGTTGCCTGATGTTAAATTAGAACCAGATACATCGGATTCTGCCAACAAAGAAATTGCAGAATCATCCAGATCTAGACATAATTCCACAAAAGTGGACAGTTCCTTTTGCGATACTACCGTCCATTTAACTCGGGAAGGTTCATCCGATAGTTCTTCGAGTTACATGAAAAATGCCATCCTTGAAGAAGTTCTGAATGAAAAGAAAGCTGCCCTGCTGCAATCTCCAGAAGTTATGAAACTTTTCAGTGCTATTCAACAGAATCGTCAGACAAAGAAATAAATTTCTTTTCTTACCCTTAGAACTTAATTTCAAATTACAGTAAGCATTGGTTTTCTGACAAAGTGGAGTGTTATCCCTGAGCTGCAGCTAGCCGGTGCACTTGCCCCGGTTCACAAATTCTCCCTGTTTTTGAGTTTTTTCCCCTTGAAATTTCATGTAAATACTTACGTTATTAACCTATATTTGAGAGTGCCCCTTGTTTCAATCGCCATGCTGGGCTATGTTGTTTTATTTGGCGATGTCTGTTGCTATAGTGTAGTTAATTATTTAGTTACATTAGGTATTGACCTTTGATCTTATTGCTAGTTATTAGAGGTTAACCCATTAACCGCCGAAACTCGAAATCATTTTTTGTTTTTGATACAAATCATAAAAGTTATTATTTTGAGCCCATACAATAATATTATGCTGCAAAAAGAGCAAAATTTCACTTACATTTAGAAATATAGGGTGTTGCGTTGACGCAACGTCAGCGGAAAAGGGGTACGGATGCGAAGTAGTTTTATTTGATACAATTCAGCAGTTTCAATGCTTTTTAGATAGGTAAAATTTGTATGAGCTTTGATATGGTTTTGAAACGTGCAGAGAACTTTAGAAGAAAGTGAAATTTATTGTTAAAAAATCATATAATTTTGTTTAATAAATTATAAATTTAACAAAAACCTTATTATCCAAGGTCATAAAAATAAACTTCGTTGCAATCGGGGTGGAGAGCAATATCATAAGCATTGCAATGATAAACAGTTACACAAAGGCAATGGGGTCGTAGTCGGCCCGATCAGGTAAGCGTTGGACTCGTAACCGGAGGTTCCCGGGTTTGATCCTAGCCGATCAAAGATCCACCGTCGTTACTAATGGTGGCTGGGCGTCGGTACTAATGGTTACTTTATGACCATGACCATAAAGTCCGCCAAGTGAAACGATACCTCTGGCGATACTAGACCAGGGGTTTACTCGGCCCTTGGTCTGGTTCAAAAGAACAGAGCGCTCGGAGCTAAATCGGACTTCCAACTTAATGGTGCTCGTACAAACGGAAGCCGTTCTTTTTTCGCCTTAAATCGGGTAGATCTGTCTCAGGCTCGGGTACCCGAGTGGTTTCAGAAACAACAACGCAGTGGCAATACTTGCATTGTAGCCTTTTGTTACTTGTGAACCTTGCTGTAAAAGGCCCCCGAGGTACTGGCATTAGTAAACTGAATTTACTTGGCTGTCCTGTAGCTGAACTTTTCTTCTGTGTATATATATCAAAGTGGGGGGGGGGGGGGGGGCTGGAAAACATTAAGTGCAAGCTCTCGTCTAAAATTCAACAGTGACTTTCTATGTTTCCTTCTTCAGCCTTAAAACTTAGCCTTGAAAGTGTCCAAGCATTTGTTAGTACAACATTGAAAAATCACTTTTTCTCTCAGTCTATAATTTTATAATTTGAAACTTGACTATCGCACAAATCAACATTACCAATTTTCATGTTACATTGCTCAATGATACAAGGCTGAAGAACAGAAACCTTTTTCTTCTGAATTCTAGATTAGCGAGAAACGTTCTTTACAGGCTCAATTTACCGTAAGTCGAACCTCGAATCATCATCAGCAGAGTTTTTATTTATTTATTTTTATCTGTTCTAATGCTTCTTTAACTAAGCTATCTTGTTCTGGTCATTTCAAAAGGCGGAGACAAAATAAAAATTTTACAGGGTTAAAACGTACAGAATAAAAATGAAATCTATGCTTTCGGAAAAGCAGTTGAGACAGAGAGTATGACTACCCCTTTTCTGCTGACGATGCGTTCACTCAACACCTCTTTTGCTTTTCTCCCCATCCACACAGAATCAGTATCTGAGTGGAATTTTTTTATAAAAGTGACCTTGACTAAGAGTATTTCACATATAAACCTAGACTTTTTTTCATTTTTGACTTTTTTGATTAAAATATAGATCACAAATTTGAGCAAAAAAAACTATGTTAGAACTACAATTTTTATTACATATAAAAAAAATGTTTGAGTCAATTTTTTTATGAAACATGTTCTTGTTGTTGATCTCAAACCTAAAACTGAAATCGATATAAAAATTTGTTAAATAGCAAATTTTTTATGATTTTTTATAATGACGTTGCGTCAACGCAACACCAGCGGGTAATGGGTTAATGCATTTCACATAAGCCTTGGTTGAATTTTGTTTGTATTACAGAGAGGCTACAATGCTGTAATTTATTGGTAGATTGGTTTGTCGGTGTCCAGTCATTTTGTCGTCACATTTACGGGAAAAAAAAGTATAAATATTTCGGCGTGGCCGTGACACTGTCTTGCTTTTTCATCTATCCATTTTTTATCAAATTGAAGAAGATTTTACTACATATTTGTACTAAGTACCAAACAAATTTCTTTCTTTGATATAATGTTTTAAATGTGCATTTTGGCTGCCCTCTGTTCAGTTAATTGTATTGCAGAACATTGAAAGCTTCTAAATAATATCGTCGCCACCATGCTAAACTAACGAATGTGAAAATTGGCACTTTTCAGGAGAGCCAAAACACTGCATATAACTTATTCCCACCTGACGTGTTTGGTTATTTTCAATTTGTAAACTTTTATACACATCTTTAGGTGTAAAACTATCGTTCAAAGGTATCGTTTTAATTTTAATTATTTGTAAAATTTGAACTTGAAAAACGCGATTTTTCACATTGGTTAGTTTAGCATGGTGCCGACGATATTCAGATTGGATTTCCTGTTTAAAATTGGACGATGATGAAGTTTTGCGTTTTTCAAGACTCCTAGTCTAGTAGTCAAAGTATTAATATTTAATAAGTTGAAACCAGTGGTCGGAAGTAGCGCGTTACAAGTAGCGAAACTATTGTAGTAGCTACATTTTTTAGTAGTTTGTAGTGTAGCGCACTACTTTTTAAATAAAGTAGAGTAGTGTGTAGCGCGATACAAAGAAGTAGTAGTGTGTAGCGATTTCTGGAAACTGCATTTAAATTTAAAAAATTAATAAATAAATGAAAAAAATAAAAGAAAAAAAGAGAACGAAGAAAAAAAAACAAGTTAATTGACTCTGACTGGTGCAAATCTTGCAGGAGTACACAAGGGCGGATCCAGCTTCTGGCTAAGGAGGGGGTCATTTTCGGAAGGGGGGGGGGTCAAAGTGCCATTTTTTCGGAAAAAATGGGGGTTTTGACAATTTTTTCGTAATATAAGTACCAAAAATGCAATTTTTTGCTATATTTTGTCGGTTAAGGGGGGGGTCATGACCCCCATGACCCCCCCTCTGGATCCGCGCCTGGGAGTACAGCAGCAGACGCAATGAGAAATAAGAATCATAAAAACATGAGTTGATCTTAGATACATCATTATGACGAAGTACAATCTATCTGTTTGATATCATTGGTTTATTTGGCATCATGATTTTTATGTTCCTTCAAATAATTTTCATGTTTCTAAATATTTCCTGGCAGGAAATTAAAAAAAACTGAAGGTTGAATTCTTCCAATCTTTTAACTTATGAATCCTTTCTTAAGGCGAATATTTTAACATTGTAACAAAAATCTAAAAGGAAAATTTTAGCGAAAAAAAGGGAGGGGGAGCAAAAAGGAAGTGTAACAAATAAATTTCAAGACAATTCCTAGTTGTATTCCATATTCAAATTGATGTAAATCACTTTTTTCGGTTAATCCTCAAACGGTGTATGCTTTTTATTTATTTATTTTTTAATAAGTAGCGAAGTAGCAACAACAATTCAAAAGTAGTTTGTAGTCGCTACATTTAAAAAAAGTAGTTGTAGTTGTAGTTAACTACATTTATAACGAAGTAGTTGTAGTTCGCTACAAAATAAATGTAGTTTTTCCAACCACTGGTTGAAACTTCCCTATTGCGGGATTTCCAGTGGGGCCAGAACCGAGAGCCCCAGTGATGTTGGCGAGGTGCTTTGGCCACTAAGCCAAAAGGCCTCATAACTAGCAGAGGTCGAAATTAGTATTAGTCAGTTAGGTGCCAATGGCACCTGATATTTTTTTCTTAGTTGCCAAAATAATTTCCTTGGTTGCAATTTCCAAATTAGGTTGATTAGGTGCATAAATTTTGTTAAGATTTATATAAATTATATAATAGGCATGAAAATTCGAATTTTAAGGATCTGAAATATGAATGCTATGTGGCTATTACTATATTGGAATTTAATAAAAAGAATACCCCTTTACTCCCCCCCCCCGAATACCCCCTCTCTTTCTCTAAAAAAAAAAAGAAAAGAATGATTATATTTTTTTGCTAATAAACTTGGTTGTATTTTACCTTTTTTCTGCAGTCTTCACTTTTCAATAATTTTCTACTCTGGGTTTGGGTTTTATACGACTAAGTTTTTTTTTTTTTTTTTTTTTGATGTTGAATTATTCTTTGAGGATCAATTGTTAATTTTTTTACAAATATATTGAACATGTGAACATATTTTTTCACTTGAAAACACCCAGAATAACATTCAGAGGGGGAAGGAAGGACTAAAAACAGATTTTTGATAAAATGTTTTTATATTTTTATTTTTCTTCATATTTTGATACAAATTTTCAAGTACTGTTGAGCTAAAAATATGGACATGTTAAATAAATGCTCAACATAAAACAGATTGAAGAATATTATACATGACAGCAGAAGTTTTGGACTGCAAGAACCAATTTTAATTCCAACTTTTTTTGCGGGGGGGGGGGGGGGCGCTTAAAAGACAAGGGGTGCAAAAAATATCCTTGTATTTTAGTAGAATAGGCTTTGCACGTAATGAAATTTAAGAAATTATTAGAAGAGGTACAAACGAGAAACAGATGATAAAAGATTGCTGCACAACTGCAATGAACTAAGCCTTTTTCCCACGTGCAACATAAGAAATCGGACAAAAACCAATTAATCTACAGCGTTTTTTTGTATAATTGCCATTAATTGTTGCACTCAAACAGTAAAAAAAAATCTCAGAAGCATCGATTACGGCGATTTAATTAAAAATTGCGTAAGAAAATCAAATTGAGCATTAAAAAAAGTCAAACTGCAAAATTTCAGCGCAAAACACGTCAAAGTCATCAATTATATCAATGTGTGATGAGAGATAATTCTTTTACTAAGCAGTTTAAACTTTCAAAAAAGCTTGAACAGTTGGAGAGTTTTTTCTTTTGTATGTGTTTGGTGTTTGCCAAACCTTTATCTCTACCTGCAGCTCTGTTGACATGAAGTGCGATGAGTCAATCTCCATTAACCAGTACAGAATAGCGATTTCCAGGAGAGGGAGGGGAAGAAAGGATTAAGGGGAAACGGGTGCAAAAGGAACAAAAGGCACAGCATGTGCTGGTGATGTCTTTGGGGGGAGGAAAGGGGAGATACTGGTTATCCTGCCCAGGGCTGATTCTGCCATAATAGCAGGACGCTTTTCTGCTGCTATTGTGAGGTTGATGTTCTGAAAACTAACCTTGAGGGGGGGAGGCAAAGGGCAGGGAAGCAAAAGTTAGGCGTCAAAGTGACGACCAGTTTCAAAATCGCGGTCGGCAAAACGAAATTTAACGTTGCAAAATACGACTAACGACCGCTAATTTCGAGCACTGATAACTAGGGTGCAAAGTTGGGTGATGTGTTCACTTGTGTACACCTCGATGTGTATGTCGTAAACAGGTTTTGAAAAAACCTGGGGGGGGGGGGGGAAGGTTTGAAAAAGCCCAGCCCATCTGGGTTTTTGATGTAAAAAACCCGGGCTGTTTCAGGTTTTTTCAAGAATCATTTTAATATCATTCCCGATTCGAACATTGTACATCTACTTTTACATTTAATAGAATCGGGAGCCCTGAAGAGAGGTCACTGTGACCTCCTAAAAAAGTTCGACAAATTTAGAAATAGCATAACATTGAATTTTTTAAATTGATACGGAATTTAATTTATAGATTGAAATAATTATTGCTTTTTTGATCTTTTAAGAATTAAAAAGAAAACAAAACAGGTACGTGACCTTCATGTGCAGTTTTATTTTTAATACCTGATAGGAAAGGATAATGGCCATTTCTGGACCAAGTACTGACCAAGAATAAATATTATAATAACAAACAAAATATTATGACTAAATGGATCAATACCAATTTCTAGGCTTAGCATGGATCAAAATCTTCTCAATATTTAGTTTGTTTCTGAAATAAATGTTTTTAACATGCAAGAATTTTTGAAAAAACCCACTCGACCGACATACTGATTTTTTACGAGTGGGCCGGCCCGAAAATACCCGGATGGGTTTTTATGAGCCGGGCCCGCTTTAGCCGACCCCGGTTGTTGATGTTAATCTCTTCCCGATTAGCCATGACGAGCAAGAGCAAGCAGCTGAAGCCGCTAGAGGGGAACATTGTCAGCCGGATGGACGCGGTCAAGTTCAACCACGTCGTCATCCGGAACTGGAAACCGATGCACCAAGTGTGAGCGCCTTTTCTTAATACGCTTTTACTAGTTTAACATGTGGGTTTGTCTGTATGTATCTCTGAATAAAAGATAAGATTCACGTTCTTGCGAATATAAAAGTAATACATTTAATGCTGCTAGTAATGCTAAAGGCTAAACTACACGACATGTTGATGATATATTTATTATAAGTGCATGTAAATTTAACGAATATTCAGTAAAGAGAAGAAAATTTTAAGATGATGATTAAGATTTAGATTCATTCATGTGATAAAAGAATTCATTTTTGTAATAATTTTGGATATTCAGTAATTTTGAAAATCAGATAGAAATCAGCTAGAGTATCATCAAATATTGTTTGAACTATTATTATTCTTTCTCTGTTTTCCTTGATCAAGCTATTTCCCCTTCCCACTCAGTGTACAGGATTCCCAAGGTCATTGAAAGAATTCTTGATTATTCCTTGCAAAAATTCTTCAAATCCTTGAAAAGTCCTTGAAGTTTATTTTGATAACCAAGGACCCTGAAAAAGTAAGGGAATGTGGGCAAAGTGAAGTGGTAGAAGATTTTCAGTTTGCTGCGACACCTATCGAGCAATATTTTAACTAAGTTCATGAGCATATAGGTGAGTCCTGTCAAAAATTGAATAGCTCCAAAGATCGATGGAAATTTTTTTTTTCCGAAATTTGATGTACTTGTCATTTTTATGGTTTTTCAAAAATATTTCTTGTTATTATAAAATGATAATATTATAACAATTTGAATACTAATTGTGATCGATTGGTGTCCAGTGCAGTACTTTATTAGCTCATATTAAGCATATTTTGATTTTAAATGTCATTTGTCAAGTGCACACATGGCAAAGGGAACTCGTTTATTTTGTTTACTCACTCGTTCACTAATTAAAGGACCTACATATTTCTTCATTTATTAATACATTTGCTTAATTATACCTTATTAACTCATACATTCACTTAATTATTCCTCATTATACATTCACTTATTTTCCTATTTATTCTCTATTTTTTTCACTCATATATTTTTCTCATTTATTTACGACTTTATATAAAACATAAACGACTTTATTTATTTATTTTTTCCTAAGTAATTCATTTATTCACATTTTTTTACATTTTCATTCATTCTCATGTTTGTATGTCATTCATTTGATTTATACTCATTCATCCCTCCCTGTTGGAACAAGTTTTTGAAATTATTGTTTGATGTTTTATTTGCATGTCACTGTTTAAAAATTTACTGTTTACGTTGTTTGTAACAATTTTTTTTTCATTCTAATTTGCATATCAACGATTGTAAATTGGACTTGAAATGGCAACAGTTCTCTTTTCTGTACTTATAGGTATCAGGATTTTTATAACGCAGCTCATATCAGATAATAACATGCGTGTGTAACATCAGTTATTTTTTGTTGTGTTTAGTAAATTGTTGTTGAGTTTTAGCAAGGCTTCACTAGATAGCGTTTTATACAGGCTGCTTCATTGCTCAAAACATCAATGGTAAAGATTTGCCCACTAGAGAGCGCTGAACGAGGACCACTCAAATGTTTGTTTACATTTATTAGCATATTGTTTCTGCTGTAAAAAGTAGGGATGCACCGAGTACTCGGTACTCGGCCAAATTTGGATCAGATACTCGGTCGATACCGAGTAGTTGTAAAAAATGAACAGTTTAAGACACATTTTAGTTATAAACACTTATTAATATAGCAGGTTGAAGCTACTGCTGCTGGTTTCTGAAAAAGTAATATAAACTCCTCTCTATTGTTCATTGGAGGAACAAATTATGGGTATACTGCCATCTAGTGAGAAATTTTCAAGTTAATTTTGAAAATATTGAAGTTTGTAATGCTTCAATAGAGTAAATCTTTATTTTAATATCCCCAAATGCTTTTAAAAATTATTCAAGTTTAGAGAATTAGAACTAATCAATAATAGATTAATATAATTCCAACTTAATTGATACTTTATATTTATTCATTTAATGTAGTTTCATTTTAAAAATAACTTTTTTCTAAAATTTTTGACAAACTAAATAAAATATTTTAAACAATGCATAAGTTAAATTCAGTGTGATTTTTGTTCTAAGAATTATCATATAGAGGTCCATTCCAATGATCAGTTCATATGTCAGGTTTTGAATTTACTGCTGGTCCATTGGTTCCAGACCAGTAAAACTCGCCTCGAATCACCATAAAAATAATAAACAATTCAAGGGCCACCATTTTTTTTAAAGAAAAAAATGTGGTTAATGATTTAAGGTGGATCAGTGATGTTGTCTGTTAACCAGTATATATTCCTGTGCACTGGTCGAGAAGACTAGTAAAATTTTGTAATGATTTTTAACCCTGTACAGCTGTATCTCAATGATTTTTAAAAAAACAATTGGTACTCGGCAACTCGGTACTCGGCCGAGTAGTGAAAGGCCGAGTACTCGGTACTCGACTACTCGACCAAAGTGCTACTCGGTGCATCCCTAGTAAAAAGTGATGTTTATCCTACCTTTAAGGGTTAAAAAATATTGATATAGTTAACTGAAGTGGAGTACAGAGTGAATGGATGCCGAAGGCCTTATTATTACTGCTTTTTAGGGGAAATAAATTCCCTTTTCAGGCAAAGTTGGGCACAACTCATGATTCAGTCATACGACATTCATTCATCTGTTTACTTTCTTCGAATTAGCAACATATAGCAATGGCGTTCAATTTTGACATCTCTGCATTAATAAAATATATGCTAAAATTCGCAGCCGATCAAAAAAAAATATAGCAATAAAATAATATTGTTCTATTTACTATTTTGTTTCATTATTGTTGCTCACACGATCTTAATTGCTACACAAAAGCTCAGATGTTCATTTTGATAGCGTTGACCCATCAGAGCGATAAATGGCGAATCTATTTGTCGAGACATTTCATTTGGATGCAACAGAATGAAATTTACTAAAAAGTTCTATGGCAACCCGTTGGTAGTATTGGCTCGCTTAGCGAACAGAGTCTCCATTTATCGCTCTGCGGTGCCAGTGTCGTTTCATAGTTAATTAATAATTAGAATCAATTAAAATGAAAAATAATTCGCCACTAATTAAAACAAGCCGTTAAAATGCAGAATAAACCAACAAATAAAACAAGCTATTAAATAACGTTAAAATATACTAAAATAGAATTTAATGCCAAATTGTAAAATGGTCGCCAACAAATTAAGTTTTAATTTTGTCTTTTATTATATGATTTGTAGAAATGTTAGTTACCATAAACTTCGATAGATGTCGCCGGACGAGGACCACCGGTTTTATCCCAAAGATTTCGATCAAATGAAACAGCCTGTATAAAACGCTACCTAGCAGGGGTGATTGTGTTCCGGTATTTTACCAGATTTCCGGTATTTTCATGATCGATTCTGGTATTTTCATGGTCGAAAATACCGGAAATAAAATATTTTTAATTATGCTTTTGTCTTCCCACATTCGGTTTTTTTTTTTTTTTTCGAATTTTCGGTGATTTTCCGATAGTTACTAATAATATTCATCGAGCAAAAATGTTAAGATGCCATTCTATTGTTTTTGACTAGAAACTATTTGAATGTATGAAATGTGTCTTGTTTGTTTATGAGAGACAATTTATTATTAAAGATGTACAATTATAAAATTAGGTGTGCTTAAATAATAGGAGCCTTGGTTTTTTGAAAAAAGCCACCCCCCCCCCCCCACACACACACACACATTTCTCTTCAAAATTTTCAGGTATTTTTTCATGAACTCACAATCACCCCTGACCTAGTGAAACCTTGGTTTTAGTTTGTGATGCTTCTCACAAAGTTTACTGAAACAAAGACCTAGGCATCGGGTCAACGCCAGAACCTGAAGTTTAATTCTAACACAGGTGGCCCTTCGCCTACGGGGACGACATCCTGTCTGCGGTGAGCTCCCTGAGCGCCTACCACGTCACCTACCACCTGCGGAAGGCTCTGAACGTGCGCCCCTACGCACGCCTGACCTGCTATTCGCCGGTCATGGGGATGGCCGGGATCGCCACCTTCCTCTTCCAATCGGAATATGTCACCGCTCGCATCCTGGCGCAGAACGAGTGCTCCCTCTGCGTGGCCCTGCGCTCGGTCGCCGGCCAGGTGAGATGACCCTCTTTTCATTTAATACTATTAAAATCTGTTCACGTCTGTCTGTCCGTCTGGAGCTCAAACTGCTCAAAAACCGCCGAGAGTAGAGAATCGAGGGACCGTTCGATTCAGAAATTTTCGAGGGAAACAATGAGACCGATCACGTCATTGCACGACTATAATAAGCTGAGATATTAATTAAAATTTTTTGCACTCTTTAAAATTCGAAGACATTCCCCTTGACGGGGATGGCCGGGATCGCCACCTTCCTCTTCCAATCGGAATACGTCACCGCTCGCATCCTGGCGCAGAACGAGTGCTCCCTCTGCGTGGCCCTGCGCTCGGTCGCCGGCCAGGTGAGATGACAATCCCCCTCTTTTCATTTACTTTTACATTTTATACTATTAACCCCTTCCTTCTCGCTCCCGTGAAAATGACGGGGTGAAGTTTCGTCCTCTATTTCTCGCGCCCGTGATATTTCCGGGCTGAAGTGTTCAAAAATAATGCGCGAAAAATAATAAAACAATCTATTTCTTATGCCCGGAATCATGTTTTATTTCTCAATATGTACACCAGATGGCTGCACTAGTCTATTTGCAACGTTTTTAGAGATAGTAACTCGGTACTATTGTCCTGATTGTGATGTTGGCCTTTGCATCGCATGCTTTGAAATTTATCACACAAGAAAAAATTACTAGTATTTATTTAAATTATGCGTAAATGCAATAAAATTCTCTTTGAATGTTTCAATCACATATTTTTTATTTTCTCTCTTTGTTGGAAAATAAACATTCAGTCATAATAACCCTGAATGTTGGCTTTCCCGTTTTTTTATTTATTTTTTAATTTCAAGCTAAAAATTAACTTAAAAATTAAAAATGAATGCAAATATTGTATATACACTCAGTTTTATATAATTTTCTTGAATAAAAAAAATAGGCACTTTTATGACCATTTTCTTCAAAATTATGCGAGCGTTAAGGGGTTAAAATCTGTCCGCGTCCGTCTGTCTGTCTGGAGCTCGAACTGCTCAAAAACCGCCGAGAGTAGAGAATCGAGGGACCGTTCGATTCAGAAATTTTTGAGGGAGACAATAAGACCGACCACGTCATTGTACGACTATAATCAGCTGAGATATTAATTAAAATTTTTTGCACCCTTTAAAATTCGAAGACATTCCCCGTGATGGGGATGGCCGGGATCGTACTTTCCTCTTCCGATCGGAATACGTCACCGCTCGCATCCTGGCGCAGAACGAGTGCTCCCTCTGCGTGGCCCTGCGTTCTGTCGCCGGCCAGATGAGATGACCCTCTTTTCATTTCCTTTTACATTTTATACTATTAGAATCTGTTCATGTCTGTCTGGAGCTCGAATTGCTCAAAAACCGTCGAGAGTCGAGAATCGAGGGACTGTTCGATTCAGAAATTTTCGAGGGAAACAATGAGACCGAACACGTAACTGTACGAACGACTGTTACCAGCCGAGACATTAATTAAAGCTTTAATTAAATGTTTTGCACACCTTGAAATTCGAAGACATTCCCCGTGACGGGGATGGCCGGGATCATACTTTCCTCTTCCGATCGGAATATGTCCCTCTGCGTGAGCTCGGTTGCCGGGCAGGTAGGGTTGCCTTCTTTCTTTTTTTGATGATCTCTGTTATTTTTCAGATAGTAGGGTAGACCGACCAGTGAATGTGGACACATCGTAATTTTCTTGGAAAACTAAGTTTGAGAAAGAGGCACTGGTCACTTCCTTCTACACATTTCCAGAAAGAAAATACTGCATTTGTGTTTTGTTTGGGATGTTCATTCACTGGGTCTCGGCACTTTTTTCCCTTTCAGCCCCCCAAAAACCCGGTCCAGAACCATGAAAATTCGTGCAGCATTTAAAAAAATAATTACATATATCACCTAAAGTGTTTTTACTGTCATGTGGCAAATTCAACAATTTTTAACGATGCTATGAATTTTTGAAAACGAAATTTTGCTTGAGTGTTTGTTCATTCACTGGACGGTATACCATAGATAGAATTCAGCATTGGTCAAGTACTTTACCACCCTTTCAAAAATTTCTAATCCTCCCCTGGCTATGATCAGCAGCCTTGGAGAGAGGTAGTTACACCTTTTAACTTTTATCAACCTCTTCTTGCATGTTCATAACTGCAAATTGTGGAGAGAAGTTTAGATGCTGAAACTGTACAAAAGTCAGGTAATGTTGCGAGTGACTAAAATTGGGGATTTCCCCCCTTATTTTAAGCTCTCTAAAAATGTTGGTGACCATATCAGTCATTTATATAAATGTGACATATATTGATTTATAAACCTTTTGCTCTCATCTCTTTGCACTATATTTAATTCTGTTCATTGGTTACTAAATTTGAGCAAATTTTTAATTGGGTGGAGTGAATCAAAGTTTTACTGATGCCTATTTCCAAAAATGCTAGCATAGGACAACAAGAGTTGAAAACACAGCTTTTTTCCAGCCAACATTAGGTCAACGTCTGATTGATCCATAGAAATCATCTTGCGCAGAATGAGCTTCTTGTTTTCGAGCAATCAAATGCTGTCGAGACGCCTTTTAACGCTGTAGGGCCATTCCACGATAAATCCTCCATCTTGTCCTGCACGTGACGCTCATACAATCCATTAAAAAGTAGTCATTTTAACAGGCAATGAACAACGTTTTTAGCCCGAGAAATCGGTTTAATTTTGCTTATTACCGTTTTAAATCACTACTTTTTAATGAAATGCACGAGCGACAAGATGGTGACTTTTTCCTGCAACTGCCCAAAATATTTAACCTAATCAATAAATATTCATTTATATTTCTGGTACGTGCTTATTGACTCCACCGCAGCTACTGGTTTGGCGCTTAGAACAGATTTGATAGTCATAAAATGCCTTATCATAAAAGTATTCTCATCACCTCGTCTAAATACAAATGATAAAACTTACGTGTTGGTGTTTTTACCGCTAAGTTTTAACGCACAGCTGATTGAAAGCGATCCGCCAATTTGGATTCGTTCTAAGTCTCCGGCGAGAACGCTGCTGTGACGTCATAGGCCGTGACGTAGTTTTTCCCGCGCTTCGAACACCTTGGAACGTTCTAGAACGATCACGAAACAGATGATCGCGCGCTCCGCCTTACAGGGCATGCGCTGTAGACGGATATGTAAAGCGCGTGTCCTATTTAAGGCGGCGTAGGGTGTTAGCTTGTCACTCGCTCGCTTATTTTACTTGCTTAGACTTGCTTGTTTTGTTTTCGCGTTTGATCCTCGGTTGTCGGCTCGCGTAGGATGACTCGATCCGCTCGTGGCATCTGTGCTTTGGCTGTTAAGCTAGCATTAGAATAGAATGATGCCGAGCTTAGATAATATTAGGCACGAGTCACCTAACGCAGCAATATTTAATTTGATGCTTTTACTAATTTAAGTTGCAATAGTTACTGTAGCCGATCATGTTTTTGAAGTTTAAATAAATTAACATTGTTTTTCAACTTGACGAAATTATTTATTTCTGCATCGCCATACTTCTGTTTTCAATGCAACATTCCAACGTGAAGGGAGCTTCTACTTCTACAAGATGGCCTTGGATTCTATGAATGCGAGGCCATCAAGATTTGGCTGGGGGTTTTGGCAGTTTTAGATAATTGCATGTGTCTGAGAACAACAACCACAAAAAAAGCACCAAATATATTGTTGGAAATTGATTAAAAAACTCGACTCGGTATCCAAATCCGTACCAGTTAAAACAGCAATTTAATCAACATAACTCAAATACTACGCAGGAACAACACATCTATAACTGCGGATAACTGACATCAAAAATAAACTTGTAGAACTACTCAGTATTCCATGAAATCAAAAACTTAAATTATAATAATGCCAAATACAAACTCCAAGTATAAAATAAAGCGCAAGGCTTCACAAACTCCAAATCTATACATATTAAAATGGTTGTATGTATATTTGTATATAAGTTTGTATGTTTGTTCCTTATACAAATCCACCGTTTTCGTCTGATTTTCATAAGACTTAGCTCAGAGGTTCCTCGATGCACTAGAATTCACGTAGGCGGAGTTTTGAAATTTTTAAAAAAATCCAGAAAGCTTAAAATTCAAATTTTTGTCTAAAAATGGCCATTTTCTTTCAATTAGAGTAATAGAGATAAGCCTTAAACCATACAAATTGATAAAATTTAACAAATTTAAATATGAGTATTTTCCAACAAAGATGACGATTAACGATGAATTATCAATTCAAGGATCACCTATTTCATTTTAGCATGAAATAAGTTAATAACAATGACTGTCTACTGTTAGGGGTAGTCTAAGAAGATCGTTTTAAATCCCCCAAACATTCAAAAACTTAGCAGAGTGTTTGAGTTACTAAATCAAAGACAAACATTAAGTAACAAATAACATCTATTTACAAATCAAAAACTACAACTCGTAAAATAATAAAATCAAAAGATAATTATCAAAAAACAACATTAATAGGTTTCTTAGAGAGAAACTAAATCCTATACATATCCATGCCTAGCATAGATTCTACCCCTATTAAATGCCCGTTCTTTGGCTAAGTGTTATTACTACCGGGGGAAACATGCCATCAGGCGAAAAGACCGCGAACCGAAAAGCCTAAGGCCCCTCTCTCTCTCTCTCTCTCTGACTCGAGAGCCTAGCGATGAATGAAAAAACCAGCCTCGATCTGAGTCCTGACATCGCTTATATATCCCCGAAATTTGCATACACATCATCCTATCGGTAGCGATCCAGGCAGCCAATCACAGACGACACGTGCCATACGAAGCTTCTAGAACATTCGTTGGTTGACGTCAGATGCATGACGTTCCAGAACATGACGTCATACTTCCGGGAACGATCTCCGGAAAAACAATGTTTACATTCCATTAGTCTGAAACATGACACGGCCGTAAGGCTGAAGGAAAACGTAAGTAAAACATGATATACCTTAACTTAGACTGTTGTAAGATGATGAGACTCTACTATCTAGGTGAGAGGCAGATATGCCTATCAGCTACAATTATTTGTATTCAACGCTATTTTAATCACTGTTAGGAACCACTATGTTGTATTACTAAGCACCCAAGCAACACCGGGTAATAATCTAGTCAGGTCTTTGCAGTTAACTATAATTAGTTTCAAAGTATATCGCCAAATCTGTAACTGCGGTAGACTTAATACGTAGGTACCACATTTCTTTTCAAATAGATAGTTCAATAACAAATTGTGAGTTAAACGTTTCATGAAAGACTACTCTACCCCTACAGGTGGGCTTTGGCTCTCTCTACCCCCTGGTCATCGCGCCGATCATCTGCTTCTACCTGGCCGACAGGCTGATGTCCTATCCCGTGCCGCCATTGGTCAGGGCCCCGGGCGAGGTGCTCAAACTCTATTGGAAGCTGCTAGCCAAGAGTCCCCGCCCCTTTTTCGTCTTGGCGGCCGCCAACGTGGTCGCCGCCTTCGCCATCTCTCTGCAGAAGGAGAGACTCTACGCAGACCTGTTGGACAAGATGTGACATGGATTTTTTCTTGCATAGACTGTTGAAAATAAAGTTCCATGCGTGTTTCACCGAGAATTTGGTTAAATTTAGCCAAATATAACTGCAGCCATCTTTGTGATAGGCAGTGATAAGATTTAAATCATTAAATAACTAGTATAGGGTAAGTGCTCCAGTAGTCGGCCATTTAAGAGATCTTTTGTTTTGTCTTGGCTAACCTAGAACTTTCAGCTATCAATGCAGCGAAAAAAACAAGGTAAATCTTTAGAATGAACCTTTCTGATAGTGAATCACCTACTTGTTTCAGAAATTTAAAAAATATTATGTTAAAATCCAAGCTGTTGTCAACACTAGTAAATGCTCCAGTAGTCAGCCACAGACTCAGCTGAAAAATGAGCAGAATCGCAATCTAGGATGACGGGCACACCATTCAAAATGGAATGACTCATGATTCATTCAAAAAAAGTAGCCAAAACTTAACTGTCACTGGTTGATGATTGAGGATAGGTACATGAATGTGTGAATGCGTCATATCTGATTTTGAATTAAAAATGTACTATTTATGAGGAGTTTTATGTCATTGTAGCCCACTACTGGAGCACTTACCCTACCTAACCACTTACCCTACCTAATTTTTTTTTAAACTCTCTTATGGGGAGGGGATAATAATGAAATACAGAAAAAGTCATCTGACATGCTAAGAACAAAAGTTGTATCTGCACATTTTCCCAAAACTGAGTTATTGTCACCATGTGGCTCCTTGTGACGTATTTTATCACAATACAATATTCTGCAGATATTACTTTTTCTCTTAGCACAGCAGTTTAATTCAAATATTAAAAAAACAAATAAATGTTCACATTCTTCAAACTCATTTGGTTCCAAAACAAATTAATAAATACAGTATAACTTCGGTTTAACGATACCCGATTTAACGATTTCCCCAATTTAACGATACATTTCATTGGTCCCGACTCATATGCCTTGAATTTAATGTTAAAACTTCCTCAATTTAACGATAGCTTTCCTCGATTTAACGATGATATCGGGCAGTCCCAAATTATCTGTCGTCAAAAATACAGTAGTATATGTTTAAAATATTTTTCTAACTATTTTATTTGCAACAGCATGAGACCTCATGTTCCAATAGTAAAAAGATTCATCCTTCAGTAACGTCCAAACTTCTAGCATTCCAAACAAAATTTTTTTGCACTTTGAGAGGAGAGTGAAATTTTCTCCAACACGAGAAAACAAAGATCGATGAAATAACTTTGGAAATAATATAAATGCGCAGTTTTTAAGCATTCACTTAATTATTAATAGTTTAATCCGTTTAATTTATAAGTATGCTTTCTCGATTTAACGATATCCTTGATTTAACGATAATTTTTTACAGTCCACAGGCAATCGTTAAATCGAGGTTATACTGTATATGTTTTCTTAATATTGCTTAATACCATTTTGGTGTTCACTAACTTCTTCAAATTTCTTTGTTTTTATTCAAGATTTATCTGGCAAGTGGTTTTTATTGGTTGAGCACTTTGTTATCGCTCCACTATAGGTTCTAGATCCCCTAAAAATATTTTCAGCAGTCAATCTATTTTTTAATTATAAAATTGGTTTGTGAGACAGGTTTGAGGATTTCTAGATACTTTTGGAATTCATAATATTTATTTGATATATATATAGATATATATGTATATATATATTTTTGTTTAATTGCAAAGTTTTCGTTTTTCAAATAATATTTTTTTTCGTCTTTTGTGCCGATTTGTAAAACTCTAAAAGTTTTAAGAACCGGGACGCAGAGCTTTGAGAATTTTTAAGAAACTGGTTGAATCTCCTCACTGGTTATAGGTTTCACCAATAAATTGAGTAAAGCTAAATTTTGTAAGATTTAACCAGCTTCTTGGTGAAATCTTGAGCTTTATTTTTAACAAGTGTGTTATGGTGAGAACGTAACTAAGTTAGGCCTTGTTCACCGCTTGAAGCTTCCTAGCGTTTCAGTGATGGTGAAAATTCAGTTCTACTGCTTGATAACAAGGCCCAAGACCAAACTGAATTAGAAAAATGATAAGAAGACTTTAGTTTTGAGTTTAATGAAAGTAGAATTTTTGCATTAGATTTTTAATAATCTCGATCATTAGCTGGTCCGTAACCAAACTATTGTTTTGGAGATGGTTTTAGCGACACATTTCTCGTGAAATCTAAATGATAAATTTTGATTTCGTGTTTATATTCTAATGCTTTTTTTATTGTAGATTCTTAAGGGGCAATGACATGAAAAATAAAATAACATATCTTTCTATTGAAGGCAAAAATTCTGATGTGTTCAAAGCATCTTGGTCCCATTTAAAAAGGTGTATTGCTGTGTATGAAATTGTTTGCAAAATTACTATGAAGATCAATTAATTTGAGCAATCATTCAATAATGATAATTTAATTTTTCAAAGGAAATGGAAAAGTAAATAAGAAAATTTAAAATAAAATAGCAATAATCTTATTTTTCAGCAAAAAAGGGCATTTGAAAGCATTTTTTGGAATAGTTTTGAAAATTTTTGGCGCGGGTTTGAACCGTAAAAACCCACCCCTCAAATACGGCCCGATCACTCGTGTTTCATCACATCCCTTCCAGTGAATGAGAAGTGGCGGCCTATGTCAGCGATGTACTTGAATGTGTTGAAGTGTATTAATGTGTGTATTTGAAGAAACACATTTTCGATTTCCACAAACATTCAGAAAATATCGATATTTGAAGTAAAAACATGCTCCGTTTTCAAAAAAAAAAAATTTTAAAAAGCGTTTTTGTGATAAAAATGAAAAAGCAAAAATCTGTATGCTGCTATCAACCTGCGGTGGACTTTAAGTGTCTGAGCTCAAAACACTGTAATCAGATCATGTTTGAAGTTTAAGAACTTTGTGGAATTGCTTTTTGGGTTTAGGTCCATCCTTCATGTCCTGAAAGACATGGCCCTCATGTGTCATCTTAGACTCTATTTTGACGAGTAATTTTGTGGAAAAGAATGTAAGAGTGTTGTTTATGATTGCAATAAAATATCATTTTTAAAATCTGTCTTGTGTTATGTATTTTTTTTTTTATAAAATGTCTTGATAAATATTGTAACATCTTCAACGCCAAAGTCGCCAGATTGGCAAGTTGGCATCAACGACGAGGAGTGTGGCGGCCCGCCGGAATAGAGAGAGGAGAACTGCGATCGATCGAGATGATCGAAGAACGTAAACTTTGGATTTGTGTAAATGTCTACGCTCGGATTTTTTTTTTTTTTTGTTTATCAGTGTTCCTTTTGTTTGTGCGTCCATGTGTGTGTCATTGTGCAATAAATTTTTGTGTTCAAAAGTCCTTCCTGACTGAACTCAATTGATGAAGACGTTACAATATGTATGCATTAATAGTAGCATACACAAAGGGGCCGGGCCCCATTTCGGTTTTGATTTTTCCTAAACAAAACGTAGATTCACCAAAATTTTAAACCATTTTCAACATCTTTTAGTCTCTAGAATGAAAGAAATTTCTGCAGTAAAAATTATGAACTTCCAGTTTTTCCTAGATAGAGATAAAAGGTAGTAGCAACCGACTACAGCAAGCTCTTGGTTATCCGCAAGGGCCTCGGGAAAGAAACAAGCCTCCCCCCAGATTGAGAATCCCTGACCTAAAATGTGCTGAATGAACTATTTGTGTAATACGTTGTAATATTTAAAATTTCTAGCTCTTTTACAGTAGAGCCCGCTTAAAAGAATACCGGTTACAAGAATATCCCGCTTAATAGAATACATTTTCAATGTACCAAACCACTATAATGCATTATTTTGATCCCGGATAATGGAATATCCCGCTTATTAACACATTTTTTCGTGGCAAAATGGCTATTCTATTAAGCGGGCTCGATTGTATTACATTTGAATTTTGCCAGTTTTTTAATATTACTACGTGTTATGTTCACATTAAGAGCAGTCTGTTATAATTTAATTACAATAAATTTGTCTGTGCTTTAAGGTAGTTATCGAAAAATAATTGTTCTAACGAAATACGAAGTTCAGTTGGAAATTCTATTGAAATATTTTTGATGTTTTCATAAGTTTTTGTAGTAATGATCATCTGATATATTTCTCAATTTATGCTAATAAAATCACCTCTTTTTGCATAATGTAATCAGGATAACTACTGTATTTAAGTTTTATTTACTTTTATAGTTCTATCGATATTATTTTTCAATGTACGAGGATTAGAGTGATTCCATACCAACTCACCAGAAAAAAGAAAAGTTGGTCGCACGACCAACTCGGATTTTCTTTTAATTTGGCACACATGTTGATCATATAGAGGCATGGAAAAGTCCAAATTGTTAGGTTCATACATGTGATTCTTCAGCCAATTGGCTGAAATCAGCCAATTTGATTGGCCAAACATAGTTCCATCCTTCTACCAATCTGCCTCAAAAAATTTCCCATTCGCTCTTTCATATAATTTTCATAAAATTTTCAATCCATTTAAAATTTTCACGATCTTTAGACGAAGATAATGGGAAGCAACGGCGATCTACCCAGCTTAAAAAGGGAGCATTCTTCGCTTGCTTAGTTTTGGTTAGAAATTCTAATTTGAAAAAACAACAAATAAAATAAAATAATAAGAGTTAGAGATACTTAGAGAATGCATTTAATAGCACTTTTGCCCCTCGAACCAACCAGTCACAACATGTCAAATATTTTCAGCCAAATTGTTTTGAAAGTAATCACATGTATGTGGGTTCCTGCTCCACTTATTTTCTGAGATACATGCCCTCAAAGTTTGTCCGCCACATCAAAATACTACAATAGTGTTGTTATTTAATCATTTTTTATAAAAAATCGTACTCATGCAAAGTAAAAGTGTTAGATATCTATGGAAACTAGTTACTCCAAGGATTCAGAAAAAAAATACTAGAATGTTCATAATGAAAATTGCTAAGGTACAGGGCTCTTTGAAGTTGTAATCACAAAAACTCGATTTTGCCGATTTTGCTAAAATTGAGGAATTTATTCCAAAAAAAGGAAGACATAACCAAAGGTTTACTCACTTTCTGGTAGTGTACAGATGTTTACTATAAATGGTTACAAAATGCATAACTTGGGTTTCTCACTCCTTCTTGGAAATATTTAAGCTTAAAGATAAGCCATAAGGCAAAAGCATGCGTTTTTGGCCATCTTGGCAGCCATTTTTCTCATAAAGGGGGAGCAGTAGAAACTTTAATTTTTTTTTAAACAAGCCACTGATATGTTATAAGCAATACCCAATCTTGTGATTGGGATACTCCTGTTTTTAATTGCAGAATTTCTTGAATATCACATGAATATCAGGAAAATAAATTAGGTCTTTTCGTTTGATGTAGGATATTTTATGACAAATTTCATTTGATGGGCTACTAACTGAGCATGGTGATAAAGAGCTATTAATTTCAGCATCGAATTCCATTTAACCTTATTAACAGTTAAATATTTACAAAATAATTAAATAAATAATTTAATATAAAGCCATGTTTGAAGAATTAAAATTAGTGCAACTAATTTATTCCCATACTGATCTTTACAAAATTGACATGTGTTGAGCACTGATAAGAACTGACAGGGGCGGCGCTAGCAGTTTTACCGCCCCGGACAAATTTTCAAATTGTCGCCCTCATCGGGATCTTTAAAAAAAAAAAAACACTCAGTTGGGTGGGGGTTCTAGCCGTTCATATTCTCATAAATTTAAACGTCTTGAGCTCGAATTATGCTTTTCATCTTTATAGGTGTTTTCCCTTAAAAAACGTGGTTTCAGAAACCCCTCCCGCTCTCCACGAAAAAAAGTTTTTTCAATGTAAAGTCTGCTAGAGCCAAGTCTTGAAAAAAATTAAAAATAAACTCAAACTGCAGACGATTTGTAACTATGACGAAGAGAATTCTGAGCCTCAAAATCAGACTAACGTAAATCACTGTGACTACTTAGCAGGAGAAGTTAAAAACGTTTGCCGCATACAAAGGTTGGGACGAGCGCTCTTTTAACACTGGAAAGTAATTGTAAAGGTTCTTTTTTTTTTTTAGGAATTACGTTCATATAAAGTTTACAAATACCTTTGTGCTAAAGATGTACAGAAAATAACAACATTACTAAAAGACATCGAGCAAAAAAACTTACTTTTGACTGTTAAAAAGTAACCAACCCCTCTGCTAGCGTTAATGTCGCTCTATGGCTACCGCAATGCTTTGACACACATTCAGACAAACATACTGATACTCTCTCTCTTTGCTTCAACAGTTTTTGTGCAAATCAGTTTTTGTGCATTGTAACGTTGTTATTTTCTGTACATACGTTCATATAGTTCGATGCGCAATAAGATTTCTAATACGATGGAGCATTGCCATTTTTTGACTTACGTTAGTTAATCCGGTGCTGCATTACAGAATTAGTGTCGCTAAATAAGTATTCATAAGAACAAAGAGCCAGACTTATTTTTGTCCTCATAGCAGATTGAAAAATCAAAAGAACATCAATCTCGGTCAAGTGCGAGCTAAAAAGCATTTCGTGGATAATAAAAAGATAAATATATAAATTAATAAAAGAGATTCATTGTCAATAAATACAAGAAAATTAATCTTGACTTGATCATTCCAGTAAAAAGCAGCACAATAAAACCAAATCATGTTTATCTCTATATATAAAGATGACGGTGTTAGTTAGTTAGTTAGTTTGTTTGTACGTTTGTAACCGCTGTACGTTTGTTCACCCTTC
>JAXGGA010015228.1:0-29776 GCA_038373865.1 Uloborus plumipes
TTTTTTAATCTAGCACAGTGAACAGAGCTGCGCTCAAAAAGGATTTAATTTATGTTTGTGCGCTCGTCTAAGTTTCAGCAGAATTACTTACAATCTTTGTTCGCTTGAAAAATTTTCGTCAAAGCATTTAATTTCATTTATGTGTTCGTTTTGTGTAAATGAATCAAAACGACAAATTCTATTTTTTTTTTTTTTTTTTTTAATTTTAATCTAGCACAGGAAACAGATGCGCTCAAAAATGATTTAATTTATGTTTGTGCGCTCGTTTTACTTTCAGCAGAATTACTTGCAATCCAAGGGCGTATATAAGGGGTGGGCCCCTCCCTCCCGTCAACATTTTTTTTCTCTTTTTTTTTTTTGTAATAAAACGTTGACTTTAAAAAAAAAGAAAAAAAAAATTATGTAATTAATGATGATCACAATATGCGTTAAGCTAAATTGTACTAGAGAGTGCTTCCTTAGTAATGAATGGAAATATTAATTTTTGGGGAAGAAACTCAAATACTTCTACTTTTATTCAAGATTTCTTTCTCATTGAAGTTTAAATGAGATTGCAGATAATCATCTAAATATTTCCAAGTTGAACAATTAAACAGTCTTGTTTCGGAAATTTGCTGTAACTTTCCATCTCTTGTGGACCATAGAGGCACATATGTCCTATTCTTTCGTACAAAACACTATAGAATCAATTTTTGGTAGTTTTATGTACAAAACAAAATTCATTCTCTACGGCAAAACATTTGGACCTTCAAATGGTAACGTCGTTATTATGTTTTTAATAGCATAAATCCTAATCCTTAAAAGCTTAATGTTGTTATAATGTTCTAATATCGTCAAGCTCGTTGTCCTTATAGAGTTTACATTTTTATTATATTTTTAACAGGTATAGCTCATACTCCCTAAAAGGGTTTCGCTGTTATAATGCTTTCAAAGTTATAACCAGTGGTTGGAAAAACTACATATTTTTCGTAGCGAACTACAACTACAACTACTTTCTTATAAATGTAGTTAACTACAACTACAACGACTTATTTTTTAATGTAGCGAGCTACACTACTTTTGAAATGTAGTTGCTACCTCGCTACTTTTAAAAAAATAAATCAATAAGAAAAATACATCGTTTGAAGGTCGACCGAAAAAATTCGAAAAGTGGTTTACATTAATAAATTACCTCATTTGAATATGTAATAGAAATAGGAATTGTTTTTGAATTTATTTGTTACCTTTCCTTTTTGTTCCTTTTTTTTGATAAAATTTGTCCTTATTAGATTTTTTTTACAATTTTTATGAATATTCGCCACAAGAACCACCTTGTTTTTTTTCCTTCGTTCTCTTTTTTAAAATTTTTTTTTCATTTATTTATTTATTTTTTTGATTGAAAAGTAGTTTCCGGAAATCGCTACAAACTACTATTTTTTTGCATCGCGCTACTTTTTTTTTTTTTTTTGAAGGAGTGCGCTACACTACAAACTACTAAAAAATGCAGCTACTACAGTAGTTTCGCTACTTGAAGCGCGCTACTTCCGACCACTGGTAAAACCCATAGTCAGGGCCGGATTTAGACTTCACGGGGCTCTAAGCCTTTTCCGGTATAGAGCCCCCTAAAAAAAGTTAAAGAAAACTATTTTCATTTTTTGTTTTATTTACTACCCCCTCTCCTCCCCTAATACAGTCGTCTTTTTTTTCTGCCCCATGCTTTTGCATTGTCCGTTTTTTTAGCCTACTTTCCCGTTAAAAATAAAAGAGACGAAAAAAGCATTAAAATTGGCTTAATGCATCTAAAAAATGTCGCCAAGTCCAAAAAATATCGCCAAGTGCAAAAAATATCGCCAAGTCCAAAAAATATCGCCAAGTAAAAAAAATATCGCCAAGTAAAAAAAAGTCAAAAAGAAACAAAAAAAAAAAAAAAATGAAATGAATATCGAAAAATTAAAAATTTGAAAGTAAGGTATTGAGATAGGAAATTTGTGTATCGGTCGGTCTGTCTGTCCCCCCCCCCCTAATAACTTTTGAATGAACATTCCGATTTGAAAAAAAAATTTTTTGTTGGAAAGATCTCGGCGAGTACAGCTCATTCCCATATTTCATTTTTCGATTTGAACAATTTTTGGTTCAACTTTGAACCGTTCAAACAACCTGCCTCGCGATACTAACTTTTTAATGAAGAGTCCGATTTGAACAAACTTTTTTTTGTTCGAAAGATCTTATCAAGGATACTTCAATCCCGTATTTACATTTCCGATTTGAACAATTTTTCGTTTAACATTGAACAGTTCAAGCAACCTTTTCCCACCTAATAACTTTTAAGTGAACCGTCCGAATTGAATAAACTTTTTTTTGTTCGAAAGATCTTATCAAGAATACTTCATTCCCGTTTTTAAATTTCCGATTTGAACAATTTTTCGTTCAACATTGAACCGTTCAAACAAGCTCTCACACCTAATAACTTTTGAATGAACAGTCCGATTTAAACAAACTTTTTTTTGTTCAAAAGATCTCGGCAAGGATGCTTCATTACCGTATTTAAATTTTCAAGTTGAGCATTTTTTTCGTTCAACATTGAACCGTTCAAACAACCTTTCCCCACCTAATAACTTTTAAGTGAACCGTCCGAATTGAATAAACTTTTTTTTGTTCGAAAGACCTCGGAGAGGCTCATTCCTATATTTCACTTTTCAATTTGAACCATTTTTCGTTCAATGATGAACCGTTCAGAAAAAATTTTAACATGAGCGCCTACGGAGAAATTTAAATTGAATGTTGGTTCTGAACTTCAAGGCGGATTTCCTTCAAACTAACTTTGTAAGAAAATTGTTTTGATAAATAATGTATTGTAAAGTACTTTTCTGAATAATCTTCTGTGAGGACTCTGATTCCGACTCCCACTCCGCAAACATGGCGGAAATGCAGGCTCAGAAAAAATGACTGACTGGGCAGACGATTTTTTGTTTATTTATTTATTTGTTTTGTTTATTTTATTTATTTATTTTTTTTTTTATCAGACGATTTTTTTTTTGTTAGCAAAAATTTTTCATTCACGAGAATATTTTATTCCTTATTTATATTTAACAACTGGCAACGGATTAAAAATGAAATTCAAGACATTTTATTAACGAACGAGTTTTTTTTCTTTCTTTGATAAAATGTGTTCTGAAGTTCTCTGTACTTTTATTTTATTTATTTATTTTTGTTTTCTTTTGAAAACGATTGTGGAATTTTTCTACGGAAGAACTATAACAGTTACATTCTTTAAAAGATGCGACAAAACTTTATTGACTCGTTTATTTACTTTTTACGTGTCTATTTTATCTGATGAGAGGGGTATATTTTGCTTTCAGAAATCAACTTTAAGTGCTATAAAGATATGTTTGACATAATTTTTAGTTTCAGACAGGCGCGCACCCAGGAGGGGGCTTTGGGGGCTTAAGCTCCCCCTATGACAAAACTGGACTTGAAGCCTTAAGCATCAACGACATTTTAAATTTTTCCACGGTGTCAGAAAAGATTCAAGTCATTAATAACTCAATATATACTACACTTTGAATCAAATTGAAATAACAAATACGCACACGTATAACATATATCTTGTCTTTTTTTAAGTCTAGGGGAACGTGGGTAAATTCTCACTTATAAAAGCCGCTCCCCCTCGTCTACAATTTCCAAGAAACCAAGGCATTGTTTTCAATTAAATCATTCATTGTACATGTGCAGACGGATGATGCACGAGAATGGGGCCTCAGCAAAGCATAGAACTTCAAATCACAGAGCGTCTCACCATCAAAACCAAAATAATTTTTATTTCGAGGATTTGTCATGGAAAATCATGATGTTTCGCAGTGGCGAATTATAGGTTTGAAGGATCGTCATAATGAAATTTTTAAAGCTCCTTTCTGTCAAAAACAGAATTCTATAAAACATTTTTCATGCGCATTTTTTGAATCCATTTCATAAAAGCCCCCTATAGTCGGGGGGGGGGGGGCAATTGCGACATGATTAGCCCGCCACTGATTTTCTGAGAAACATGCTTGATAAAAAGTTAAAACAGATTATAAATAATATAAAATGGTATTAAAAGAAAAGGAAGTATGAAAGAGAGAGAGAGAGGGAAAAAAGTGACCGAAGGGTATCTTTGCATAATAAACAAATTAGTCAAAAAAAAAAAAAAAAAAACTTACACTAAAGCCACAAACTTCTGTACTTTAACCAATGAAGGCGCTGGAAGGGAATTAAAAATTTCAATACAGAAAATCAAAATAACTGGAAAATCTTTTCCTATTTTCTCCATTTTGATTTGGAATAAAAATATTTAAAAAAACGTAGCTAAGAAAATGGGAGGAAGGGGGTATCCGAACCTAATTCCTCTCTTTTTTCGGCGTTGAAGTTAGAAAGGAGTTATAGTTTTAGAGCTTCAAGTCTTGAAAGAAAAATTCCGGGAGAAAGTCTGAAAGTCTTCATTGAAGATCGTCTAATAATTGATTTTTGGAACATGAATTTCTAAAAATTTCCGGAGGTGAAAAGCGAGCACCATTATGGAATTTGGCGAACAGTTTTTCTTTTAAAACTTTAATTTCAAAACATTAAAAAAAAAAAAAAAAAAAAAGCCCCCTCCTCCCACGAAATAATAATGATAAAAGATCTTAAATTTTGTTTCTGGAACTTTAATTACGAAAAACTGCTGGTGCAGAGTACATGAATCATATCGCTATGGCTACCGATAAATGGACAATAACCACATTTTTAAGACTTCAAATTTTGAAAACTTTCCTGAGGAAGGCCTACGAACTCTTAACATCGACAACAATGGAACCGCATTTCTCTAAGCTCAGTTTCGTAGAAAATATCCTGTGGAGAGTTCCACATTCCATCCATCCCCGTAACGTCATCAAAGATGGTCTACAATGACATTTTTAAAACTTCAATTTCAGAAAATATTCGAGGAAAGATCCCGAAAATCGTTTAAAATTAGGTTTTGAGATCTTTAATTTCGACAAAAAACATTCAGAGGTGAAAACCGAACTCTATGCCTTTCTCTAACATCATCAAAGATGCTATTGCGTTGTTTAGACTTCAGGCTTGAAAAATTTCGGGTTGAGAGCGGTCGAACCCTATTCTTCCTAAGATTAACTGAGATAGTTATAAATTTCGTTTTTGGAATTTCAACATCAAAAAACCGTTGGTGAAGTGTTCCAAAACCCCCATTCGAAAATTTACAATGTGCCCCTGACTCATGCTTTTCCTAAGATTAGTCAATGTCTCTCAAACTGCGCTTTTCGAAGCTTAATATAGAAACATTCCTAAACCTCACCCCCAAACAATTGCCAAAATGGCGTGCAATAATAACGTTTTTAACACTTCAAATTTTGAAAAAATATTAGATGAGGGCCGGCAAGTCTCAAATCTCCCTAACATGACCAAAAGTTGTCTAAATGTTGTGTTTTTGAGATCACTTTTCAGAAATTTTTCCGGGGAGAACCCATGAACGCCCTATCAGTATGTTTGAATATTCTACTTTAAGTCTTTGTTCATAATGATCGTATCATAACGCTATTCTCGTGAGTGCATTAATTACCCCATCTTCAGTAAGGTTGGAAGATCCTCATAGTATTTACCATTTATTTTCTTACATAAACACAATTTGATAAACACAATTTGATAGTAAAAAATTTACTTAAAATTTAACAGAAGCAAGAGAGCGTCCAATCAAAAACGCAAAGCTTTACACTATTATTTCGGAAAAAATAAGTAAAAAGAAAGAAGGGGGGGGGGGTCTATTAAAGTTTATTATTTTCGCGATTTTAAAATTTTAATCCAATGACCTCTGGATATGAAAGGGGTAGGGGTGCTTGATGTCAGAAATTAGCCCCCCCCTTAAGTTAAATCCTGGGTGCGCCCCTGGTTCAGATAATCAAGAGAATATTGATCAGATGCTACAATGCCGATGTCGATGTACGGGAAAGTAGGCTTGTTTAGTTCTTGACAGAATTTCTTGTTTAATGCCCATTTCGTCCTTTTTGTTTTTGACTAGTCTTAAAACGTCAAGGAAATTAGGAGAGGGATACAGGGATCCTTCAGTTAGGGTGGTATAGGGTATCCTGAATTTTAGAGGGTCCTGGGGTCTCTCCCCCGTAAAAATTTTTGAAAATCGTTTTTGAAATTCTGCAATTTGAGGCCTTTTGAGAGCTGATGGGTACAACAAAATATCAGAAAAAAAAAAACAGGCAAGCAAAACTCTTTAGGGTTTTCCCTTTTGGGAATTTAGATCAATCAAAATAAAAATTGCTTTTGATTCAGCGAATCGCTGAAATTAATCGACAGAGAGGAAATGCTAGGGAACAGAAAAGATGATCGTCTTACAACGGCTTTTGATAGAGTAGAATCTCCGAAAGTAGAACTAATTTGGGTTGCCTTGTTTGGATTGAAGAAAGTTTATTTTCCGGATAGGCGATTCAACTCTTGTTCTCATTCGTGGTGAAAAAGCCTTTGTTTTTAGTTCATAATAAAATAATTCTGATAGAGCATGAGTACGTAATATGTCATCTACGTTGATTATAGTAGCAGGAATTTCGTTGTATGTACGTACAGAATAAAAAAGTTCGAAGCAAGTGTACTTGATGCGAATGATTATAAGCATCGGTGTGATATACAGTGTACAGTGTACACTATGCGTAACGTGCCCGCCTATTACGTGGTTTTAAGCATAGGGCTCATACATTGTGCAAAAAGTTGAGTGCAAGAGCATAATAAGGTACTGCGCTGTATTTTTAATTGTATTCGAATATTTGCTAAAATAGCTGTCATCAAAACAATAGCAAAAAGTAAAAAAAACAGAAAAAAACGTAGCTTTTGGTCGTAGTTATTGATTTTTCCATTTTTTCACATCTGATTTTAACCCTTCACTTCACAAGCGGCTCGGATAATTTCAAGTTTTGCATCTCCGAGGTTCGGATTTCTGAGGTTTCCCTGCAGTTTATTTTTAATGAAATGATCAATTGTAAAAAATGCATGAAATTCTTTAATGTCACGTGACATTAGTTGTTTCCAATGAGAGTACAACTGATTCCTGAAAATTAGATTACGTAATTCTATTCTCCTCTAAGGTGGGCGAGGGGGCAACATGCGTTTCGGCGGGTCTCCAAACCCATGAATTTGTAACTACTCTCAACCAATGTGTGTTACAGAAACCTGAGAACCGTGTTTTTACATTACCTCTCCCCTTGCAATTGATATAAATTTTTAAATTCAAGATTCATAACTGCATTATTTCAAATTTTCAAGCTTTTCAAGAAGAACAATAGAAATTTTTTCACCTGTAGTTTTTAGTTTTTTAGAAACGAATAAGGAAATTTTTTGGAAATTGTGGGCCCCCAACAAAGCGGAGCCCCAAGCTGTGGCTTTGTTCGGCTTGCACGTAAATCCAGCCCTGCCCATTGTTTTTAAAGGGTTATCAAGGGTCCTTAAAGGTTAGTAAAAATGTTTTTATCATTATAGATCAAAGGGTAAACGTTGATTCAAGGTTTTTAGCATTACAGCTCATAGCCAATTAACGGATCATTTGCTAAAATATTTTTAATATCGTAGCTCTAATCCTTAAAGGTTTGACTTTGTTATCATGTTTTTATAGCTCATAATTCTTAAAGAGTCAAAGTTGTTATAATGCTTTTGATATTATATAGCTCAAATTTCTTAAAGACTTATCGCTGTTATAACGCTTTTTACGTTTTGCACAAAAGTAAACATTTTAATTGTAAGCTTCTTGTTGTTACTTTAATGGCTCAGAGACCATCATTTTTCTCTGCAGGGATCATTAAAGATCTCCAAAAATACCGACTTTCTTTCTCCTCATGCTATAAGACGGTTAAGATCTATTTTCGGTAATATGCGCCTTATTAAAAAAACTCCCGCTTTACATTTCACGTAATGAATTGCAGTTTATGGCTAACAGATGCGCTTCGTGGCTAAGTTTCTTCCCTTTTTCGTCTCCAGTTTCTTTGGCTATTTCTTCTTTGTGGTCGGATAGATCTTTTTTTTTTTACATTATTTGGCTTTATACTCACAAGCAGTTGTGATATTTATTTTGAGCTTTCAGTCTTTTTTAGTAGATAATTCTAGAGGCTGCAAAGAAAATCTTCCGAATTGAAGTTTGTATCGAATTCTAAAAGGTAGCGTATGTGTACGACTTTTTTTTTTTTTTTTTTTTTTGCGTGTGTGGGTGTTCTGAAGATAATATTTAAGTTAAGATGCTGCAAAGAATAGTATCTTGTAAAAATAGCAAATATGCGCCTTAATTGATTAAAATTGCAGGCATTCAACAAATTATACCGGTTAGAAAATATAGAAAGTCATGAAACGGAATAAGGATTTCTAAAAAAAAAGACTAATTTGAAGTTTTATTTTTACCTGAAGATATGGGGAAAATACTCCTGATAGGAGCTTTTTTTTCTTTAAAAAAATACAAATCTGTCTTCACTGTAACAGAGGATTTTTTTTTACAACAGAAAGGTAAAGAAAGTGTCTCTAATCGAAAACACTGATGAAATCTGATTACTAAATAGAGGACATGAAAAGACGACTCTTTAAAAATACAAGTTTCGAAAATTAATGGTTACGATGATGAAATTACGTTTCTCAATTTTCTGTTGGGATAGGATATGACGAAGTGGATAGTTAGACGTTACTCTCACTAGAGAGAGAAAAGAACCCATAGGCAGGGACGTCATTTCAAGTTTTTTCAGGGGGGGAGGCAAAGGGTAAAAACACTATACAATTTCACCAAAAAACAACAAAAACCACGCCCACTTATAGGTAAATACATTGATTTCTCAAAGTCGGGGGGAGGGCAAATTACCCCCCCCCCCCCCCCCCCAAGGATGGGCCTGCCCAAAGGACACCGGTGGGAATCGAACCCACGAAGTCCCACAAACAAACTGATACTGTCTGATATTCTTAGATAAAAAAAAAACCTTCTGCGTGTTTACGCAAGCATCAGGTCTTCTCTGATCTTACCAAAATAGGGATGATATGTAACATAGCAATAAAGGGAAGAATAATAAGAAGCATTTTGAGCCGTATTAAACAACGCAGAACGATACTAATTTCAAATACACGGATAGACAGTATCTTTTTTTTTTAAGTACAATAATGAATTTTTCTTGTTTTGGAGGGATTTTCACATTTCGTTTCTGCAATCACGGAAGAAAAAGGAAATGCCATTTCCACATAAGGGTAAGGACTCAATACATCAGTCAAACATGAGACGAATCAAAAAGTTAGAGCAAGACTAATGCACGGCACCAGTCTCTGTGCCGAACACTTATCTCCAATTGAGATTGCATCACGTTAATTGCTATGCATCTCCTACTCATTAATAAGTGAGTGATAGTATCATGATCAGCTATCGCTGGTTTCCGTTTCCGAAGCCATTTGCCCTTTCTTTCCTTCGTTTAATAATATTGATCGGAGATCGAAACGCTACGCTGAGCATTCAGTGCAATCCGGGTTCACCGAAAGAGTCGGGTGACTATGCCAATAGAACCTTCGGAAATTTACATGATTTTGATCGTAAAACCTATTACACGGGATGGCAATACAGGTAACAACAATACGATGTTGCACCTTGGTGGCTGGTTAGCAGCCAGATTTGCTTCTAAGGGCATACAAACAAAGGTAAAGAGTATATGATGTTGCACCCTGGTGTCAGGATAGTAGCCCGATTTGCTTCTAAGGGCATACAACAAAGGTAAATAGTATATGATATTCCAACTTAATGTTGCCTTTGCCAAATTTGTTTCTAAGAGGAGACAATATAGGTAGATGCAATATGATAGAGTCAGTGTCGTAACCAGATGTGTTTCTAACGTCGGACAATATAGGTAAATAGTATATGATATTCCACCTTAGTGTCAATGTCTTAGCCAAATGTTTCTAAGGAAAGATATTATCGTAAACACAGCATGACGCTGTACACCGTTAAAACTACAGGTTGCAAAAGACTTTTTTTAGGGTGAAACGTTGTAGCATCAGCGGCACCCCCTCAAAGGCGTGTGCGGTACCCTCGCAAGGGAGTCAAGTGGCACCTTGAGGGGGTACCGCTGGTGCTATAACGTTTCACCCACAAAGATGCCTTTTGCATCCTGTAGTTTTAGCAGTGTGCTTTGGTGTCAAAGTCATAACTAGTTATGTTTCTAAGGGCATACAATATAGGTAAATAGTATATGATATTCCACATTAGTGTCAGGGTCTTAATCAAATTTGTTCTAAGAGGAGACAAAGTTAAATGCAATTTATTATTTGACATTGACGTCTGGGTCGCAGCCAGATTGGTTTCTAAGGGCATGCAATTTTGGTAAATATCATGTGATATTCCACCTTCATCTTCCTTCAAATCCCCAGGATCTAGCAGAACTATAGATTAAGTCCAATAAATCTTTCACCGTCAAAAAGTCAATGACAAGACCGGTCCGGCAGAGCCATGCAGGCCAGAATGTGATTTGGGGAAGCCTGTGCAGTGGTATATTTTTTGCAGAGGATAAAGTCCTTATCTCCAGAAGAATATTATATTCCACCTTAGTGTCAAACATTGCACCATCTGATTTCCCTTTATTGCAATCTGTGTATGAAAAAAAAAAACTTGAAAATTTGGCTTGCACCATGATGCCATTTCAAGACATTTTGCTCCAAAAATCTTTTTTTTTTTTTCTTCAAATCTATCAGGGACTCAAATTTACTTCTAGGTGGCAAAAGACCCTTGATAACGAGGATAATTGAAGGGGCAAGTGAATAAAGGTGATATGTGACATTTTTTTTTTTAATTTCTAGAAAAAGCTACCAAAAAAATGTTGTGTTTTTTTTTTTAATGGATTTTTCTCAACGGGTAAAACGGGGTGATATTCTTAGTTGCCAACCATTTCTGTGACTGGGACATGATACTGATGGACTTCTCACCTTCATTAATGATAAAAAGTAAGTTTCAAAAATTGTCACATATCACCTTTATCACTTGCCCCTTCAATTACATCGTTGATTTAAAATAAAAACTTTTAACAATTGATTTGTTTGAAAAAAAAAAAAAGAAACGGCATTATTTTCCGGTCTCCCTAATGATAAGAAACGTTTTTATGTTTTTCACATACCAGAAAAAAATCCTTCCAAATACTCAACTTTTTAGAGAGAAAAATCATATTTTTTGGTATAGCAACACAGTTCCCTTCTGTGGTAACGTGGAAATGAACCAACGAAAACAACATCGCAAAATTCATTTCATTCTTTTACTCCTTGCGCAGTCGTAGATAAAGTAGATTCAAGATAACGAAGATTTATGAAACATGACACGTCAAATAAAAATCATGAGGCAAGTCTGCTACTGATAATTTCGAATTTAGTTAAGTGAATAAATGAAGATGAATAGCATTTCTGCGTGCAACGTAAATGTATCACTTTCAGAAAATCCTAAAACTATTACTAAAGTAAAATTTCAAACCAATAAGACGAAACTTCTAATGAGTTGGCGAAAAAGAAGAACTAATTCACTGCAAAAAATAAAGTTATATTTTTACAGTATAATACTGTCAGCAGAGGTTGCAGTTTAAAACTGTAAAATGCGCAGTAATAAACTGTGAAAGTAGCAATTTCGCAGCTTATTACTGTAAAGCAGCAAGTTTAGTTTATTACTGTAAAAGCAGCAATTTTACAGTTTACTACCACAAAATTCGCAATATTATACTGTAAAAACAATAGTGTAACACTGGCAGCAGAGGTTATAGCTTAAAACTGTAAAATGCACGGTAATAAACTGTAAAATTAGTAATTTTACTGTTTATAACTGTAAAGCAGCTATTTTACAGTTTATTAGTGTAATATTAGCAATTTTACAGTGTATTACTGTAAAATTTGCAATTTTTACAGTTTGTTACCATAAAATTATCTGTATTATACTGTAAAAACAACATCTATTTTTTACATTGTTGTTATAACTTAATAACAAATCCTGATTGAGTTATTAAACAAATATTAGAGGGACCGAAAAGTAATGTCGTTTTTTCCAAAGAAACCAATTGTTAAAATTTTTTATTTTAAATAATTGACGTAATTGTCCAAGGGCTTTTTCCCATCTAGTAGTAAAATTTAAAATTCCGGATGGATTTTCAAAAAATCAATTTTTGGAGCAAAATATCTTGAAATGTGATCTTGCACTGCAGAAAATGAACTGTTGTTTTTACAGTACAATACTTGCAGTCGAGGTTCCAATTTAAAACTGTAAAACGCACAGTATTAAACTGTAAAACTAGAAATTTTTACTGTTTCTTACTGTAAAGTTAGAAATTTTACAGTTTATTATTTTTAAATTTAGCTGTATTGTATTGTAAAAACAACAGTCTAATACTGTCAGCAGAGGTTCCAGTTTAAAACTGTAAAATGCACTGTAGTAAACTGTAAAATTAACAATTTTAGTTTACTACAATTTTACAGCACAAAAGTCGTATCTGAAATGTTCAACAAAATTGAGTTGTTGTCATCAGGTTGTTCTTAATAACTTATTTTATGTAAGTGAAATGTTTGTATAGTCATTTGAGAGCGGAAAATATTTTTTAAAAAAATTTGAAAAGGTCCCTCCTGAATCAAATACATGGAGGCGCAATACTTTAAACGGCAATATCTCAGTTTGAGATCATCTACAGATACCACTTTTGCTCTTAGCAAGGCAGCATAGGGGTTTAGGTGCAGAACCTCTCCCCCTCCCCCAGCCCTCATACTCCCCCTTGTGCGGATTCAAAATGCGTTTCACTGTGTTGACTTTCTTCTATCTGCTAAATCTTTCGCTATAGTACTCAGTTGTAATTGCAGAAGTCTCTGCTTAGACATCCATGAACCAAAGTATATGCGGGAATTTCAGCTTTGCTCTTCCAACACCTACAATTTAACTTCACCCCAACTTCAAGGCCGTCATCACTCCCAAAGGTGACGTCACTCTCCATTGAAACTGCCCAATGTTGCCATCCGACACAAAGAGAACAGAGAAATAATCACATTAAAAATTCACGCACTCACGAGAAAAAGATCACGGCTATCAAACGAAATTCATTAATGAAGACATTTCATGCGGACATGTGTAAATGTTTTTTGTTCCTTTTCTTTCCAAGCTGCGTGATCGAGACTCATCCGGAGACAAATAATAGGTTTATGAATCGTCAATATGATTTGTCTTCACGGTTGGACCGCTTCGTAATAGCTTTGACATCATTCGACTGTATAACAGTTCTTTATCAGAGGGATAACAATAGTACTTAACCGACAATGTTTCTGCTTTAAGTAGGCACGGATTACTGAGATAGGAAAAGACAGATAAAGCAGTTTAATTCGCTAATTGTTTAGCTTTTAATTAAGGATTATTGCTTGATGAGAATATATTGTGTTTGGAACTATAGTTTTGCATGTGAATGCCAGTATAGAACGTAAAAGTACATCATGCAATTCAATATTCGTCGTGTGTTTTTCCCCCCATCGCTTGAATGTTAATGTCACCATATTGCAAGAGCGGATCCAGAAATGTTCCAAGAGAGCGGCGATTGTTTTTTTTTTCTACTTGCCCCCCTCCACTTTGTTTTATCACATATTTATTACAAATGTTTCGGTCTTCAATTTCGAAAAAAATCCAGATCAGAACCCCGAATCCCATTGACTTCCCATATAGTATCATCGCAAACCATCTAAAATTTTCTTTTTTGAACTTCAAAGTCGAAAAATTGCTGGAAAAGAGTCCCTCAAGGGAGGGGCGATCCCTCCCTTGTATCCGCCCTTGCCATATTGTCAGTTGAACCTTCTGAGTGTGGTGTGAGAATGAATATTCTGCCAGTATTTGATGCATCACCAAATCTTTTGGAGATACAGTTGAGTCTCAATAACTCAAAGCCTTATAATGTGTCCGTGTGTTGCTGCGTGTGTGTGTTTGTGCTTCTTCGCTACCATGCAGGACATGAGCGCCACCATGTCCTGTATGGTGGAGAAGGAACAGAGGCCGATGGACATCCCTCGAGGTGGCGGAACGGAACACGCTGTTGCAGACTTAGCCTTTAGAAACCGGGCGGTACACATGCTGTACTATAAGTCTTTTTTTTTTAGAGGACGGGGTTTAAATTTTCACTCGAACCCTTTGAAGCCGGGGATTGTTTCAAGGTTTCATACGTCTGGTACGACAGTTTATACCTTCTCTTTTCAATGAAAAAGAAATCTGTGGTTCAACTGTCGTACTACCTGGGTCGAAAGAAAAATTTCCAAAAAACAGCCCGGTTCCAAAAGGTTTAGGCCGGGCTCCACAGCAGCAGAAAACCGACCGAATTTAAGGAAGAAACCGAAAATCCAGGAACTTCTTATTTTAGAACCAACCGAAACCGAAGGCAGAGATCGAAAAGCTGGGTACTTCGTGTTTTTCTAAAATAGGTAATACCCGGATTTTCGGTTTCGGTCGATTTTCTGCTGATGTGGAGCCCGGCTCTTAGAGCTCAATCTATACGACGTCTGAGGTCCAAAAAGAAAATAAATAGCGAATTCTCATTGCAAAAAAAAAAAAAAATAAATTTGAAACTTGTCTCATCCATTGGGTTTATTTAATTAAACATCAAAATGAGAAAAAGTCATTCTGGAAAACGCATTCTTTTAAGCAGAAAAATCCCGAAGAAAAGTGTAAAAAGAAGTCACGTGGATAACGTTGTTAACTAAAACCAGAAGATGCACTAAACTGTTTTTCAAGAATAGTAAAGGACTTGTTTTGCAGGGATGTGCTGATAAAGAAAACAAGTCCATTGTCTAACTTTGAGGTAAACACAATGGAACATTTGAAATTCTAATATTCATGAGAATTTGTCTACACAAAAAGCGGTTCAACGTAAAGAGAAACTGGTACTAAAATATAAACATTGGAAGATTCAGAAAAAACATTGGTGAATAGTGAAGTTAGGAAACTGACATTTGTTATGTCGCCATTTCTGCTTCAACCATTTAGTTTCAAGCTATATATATATATACATAAATAGATAGATGTACAATTGTATATATATTCGCTTATATATATATTTGTTTGTATGTTTGTTTCTTATACAAATCCACAGTTTTCGTCGGATTTTCATCAAACTTGGCACAGAGGCTCCTTGATGCACTAGAAGTCACAAAATGCTTTGAAATTTTAAACAAATCCTAAAAGCTCAAAATTAAATTTTTTTTCTTAAAATGGCCATTTTCTTTCAATTTTGAATAGATATAGTAATACAGATAAGCCTTTAAGCAAACAAATTTATAAAATTTAACACATTTAAATATGAGTATTTTCCAACAAAGATTATAATTAACAATGAATTATCAATTTAAGGCTCATCTATTTCATTTTAGCATGAAATAACTTAAACATAATGTAAAATCGGGCAATTCCGGGTAATAAGCTAGTAGACATATAAAAATGTTACGAAGTGCAGGATAAATTAAAATTTCAAGATAAACATGGACGAATAGATTCGTTTTTCATTTGTTGAAGAACAGCAAAATGAGTTTTTATGGCACTGCTTAAAATTCGTTGAAGGAAAGAGATAGTAAAAAATATAAAAATCCTTCTAAGGGAGGAATTTCATAAAATCGGGGCAGTGTTTGTGTTTCATATGAACAATAAGATTGTAGCTAGACTTCTTTTATACATAGCTTTGCTAATATAAATATTTAATGTATTCTGTAAATATATACAGGGTGTTTCAGGCAACTCTTAGGCAAAACTCTAAGGGGGAACATTACACATCAAAACGAACAACATTAAACAGTGAACTAGAAGTCTTAACCCTTTATGCCCCGACGGAACTCAGAAATCCCGCTTATATTAATTTAGTATTATGAATCCTAAATGCAGTAGCGTACATAGCCTAAGGTGCGCCCCCCAGCAAGATTTGTAAGTGCGCCCCCCACCCCCTATTAAAATGTAAAAAATATTTTCCCCGTGTAACCTTTAGTGCTATTTTTCTGGATCGGGCGCCCTCGAACCTCTTGCCCCCCCCTCGCCGCGGGGGTTGCGGGGGCGCTACGTACACCACTGCCTGAATGGCTGGAATCATGTGAAGCTTTTGAGTACCAATCCTTGTACTTCGCTGATAAGCGACAGATGGTACTACCTGCGATCGAAAACAATTTTCTTGGGGCCTAGGGCGTCTTTTTACCCCCAAAAATTCCAAAGTTTTTATGCTCGGTAAAAATGTTTTTTGATGTATTTGCAACTCAAAAAACCCCAAAAAATGACAAAAATTCATAGTTCAATTAATTTGGGTCATAAAGGGAAATAGCGATTTCCGAAGGAGGTAGGCGCGAGAGTTTTTTTTTTTTTTTAATAATTTACGAGAATAATTTACGAATCTGTTCTTATTTTCACACTATTACTTTCTCAGATGATTTAAGTATTTTTTTTTTCTTTTTTTACACGAAAGAACACATTCGAAAATCGAATAAACACTTCATGACGCTTGGAGAGCCATTGGTCTAGAAAACCGAGATGGGCACAGGATAGTCCAAAAGATAGCAATGTCGAAAAAACAACTATTTAAGACGTCTGGTGCTTTAATATATCTTTGCCTGGTGTCTGATAGCCGAAAATGGTTGCGTTTTTTACTGAGCATCACCCTTGTACTGAAAAAGTAATGATTTTTAAGTCATTTTTCGGCAATTCCATGTCAAATCAATCATGAAAAAAAGTTTTTGACCTCACCATCTCCAATTTTAACGAAAATTGGTGCGAAGGACGCACATGACAAGATAAGTAATCCTGCCAAGCTTTAGATTTCTACTTCAAAAGTTGTACGAAATACAGAGCTGTCAAAAAACAAAAAAAAATATTTTGACATGCAACTTCTTTTCTAATTATAGTAGAATAAAAATTCAAAAATCACTCTGAAGGCAAAAAATAGAGCTTTCCATTGATATATTACATGGCATACTTACGACAGGTTAAGTTTCCCCAAAGTTGTTAAGTAATTGCCCTAAAATGATTAAAAAATCACAATTTTTACCAGCAAAAATGTGATGCGCAGTAAAAAAACGAAACCACTTTTGGCCACCAGATGCTGCTTTTTTTTTTTTTTTTTTTTGACATTTCTGTACCTCAGAACCAGACTAACGTAAGTCCATTTTCGTCGTTTTTCGGTAGAGAGGAAAAACGATTGTCGAATACATCGTTTTTCCCCTCTACTGAAAAATGACGAAAATGTAGTCTGGTTCTGAGGTACAGATTTGAGACCTTGAGGTCCCTCGCACCTACCGTTTGAACGATTTATCGGTTTTGGGACCCCAGGGACATAACCGTATGCTGCTTAGAAGAGCATAGGGAAAGATATGTTAAAGATAACCAGACGTCTGAAAATTGTCACTCTAAAACGTTGTTAGCTCTTAGACTACGAAACCGTGGTCCTCATGTATTGTTGCGCCTCTTACTTAGTTTATTCTCAATGCCACTTCCATGAAATTAAAACTAAGAAAAATGGAAAAAAATCGAAGTCAATGAACGCTAACAAAATGACAGCAATAATAGTTACTGTTCCTAAACTCGCTCGGTGTCAATTAACAAATGTTTGCTCTGAAAACCTATTAAAGATGATTAGAGAGGAGCATTTTTAAACAATTCCACCTGTCAGAAGAGAACAAGAAAACGTTCGAAAGGGAGGCATTCACGGCGATAACCGTTTCCACGGGCGCCGAACTTCACGCCCGAGAGAGCCCTGGATCGAGTGTTACATATTTGCCATTGAGGAGTGTTTATTTTCTGGGGGGATCGACCGCTCATTAGCGATTTTAATGAGCCCGGCATGGCGGGAAAGAAAACACTTCGCTCAAAAGGATGGCAAACACAAAAGCAGTCATCGTCTCCGAAGAGGAAAGTTGGTGGAAAGTGATTAATGTTGGGGGATATCTTTCGTTTGGGCTCGTTTAGCCGATATCTCTTTCTGGAGGATCAGAGATTCCTGCTGATTGTGTTCTTTCGCCTCTGAGGTGTATTTAGATCGCCTGTGATGAAGATCCTGGAGTGAACAGACCTCTTGCCACATTTTTTGAGATTACTTTTACTTAGGGAAGAAGGGTTAATGGCTAACAAAAAGGTCGCTAACATAAGGTTGAAAATAAATAAGTAAATTCAATAAATATTGAAAGATGAAAAGGTTAATATAAACTTATAGGGTAGAGAGGAAATTTGGTGGGAAGTGATTAATGTTGGGGGATATCTTTCATTTGGGCTCGTTTAGCCGATATCTCTTTCTGGAGGATCAGAGATTCCTGCTGATTGTTTATGTTCTTTCGCCTCTGAGGTGTGTTTAGATCGCCTGCGATGAAGATCCTGGAGTGAACAGACCTCTTGCCACATTTTTTGAGATTACTTAGAGAAGTTTTAAAAGGAAGAAATTAAAAATAAGCAAGAGCAGGGAAGAAGGGTTATTGGCTGACAAAAAGGTCGCTAACATAAGGTTGAAAATAAATAAGTAAATTCAATAGATATTGAAAGATGAAAAGTTTAATATAAACTTATGGGATAGAGAACTGTTTTCGTCTATTTGTTTCCTCTTCGTAGATAACTGAGGAAATAATCCGAAAAATCTCTTTTATTATTGCCACAAGTAAGTGCCCAATTGTAAGTACCCCGAGAAAGTGCCCAATCAACGCAAACAAATTTTAAAAAATTCTGTTAATTTGTATTTAAAGCTCCAATATTTGCATGTTGCAATACACAATAAAAAATCATATTGCTTAAGGATAAATATTCTACTTATAACTAAGACTACAAAATGTTTCAGTTAAAAGTCATGGTAAAAGCCTGGATATTCCCCATGAAGCTGGAAAAAAATTACTTTTTGATTTGACTTGAGAAAAGCTTTGAACATCAAGTACGAAAAGAAGAAATGATACATGCAATTCTGGCTATCGACGGGGAGTTGAGATGATGCGCTAAATACTGAATTAGTTTGGTGAAAACCTCCGGATTTATGCGAGAAATGTACATTAAATTGGAATGAAAAAAGCGATACCAATGGAACTTTTTTGAATATCGTTATGAATTATAGCCTATGTGTTATTCTGATATGAGCTACATTATTGTAAAAGTTTCATTAAAATCAATTCAGTAGTTGTTGCGTGAAAGAGGAACAAACATCCATACACACATCCATCCAAACAAACTTTCGCATTTATAGAACGCAATCTAAAATACGGCGAACCTTCCGAGTTCGCCGTACCTAGGGCGTAGCCCTTTACCTCGGAGGTCTGTAATTGGGTGAAATGAGCATGAGCTTACTTGTAAACCAATGACGAGCTGGCATTTGTCAGAAGTTTAAAAAATTTAAAAATGAAGAAAAACATAATTACTTAAAATAGTTAAAAGGGGGTACTTAAATAACTGTGAAAATTACGAAGTACAGTCTTTTTTTTTTTTTCTTTCCCCGCAAGGTCAAAAACCAAGCGTTTTTAAGATTTGAAAAATATCAAAAATCTAGTACAAATATACAAAAAAAAAGTAAGGAGCCCTAACAAAGGGAGTAACAAAGGTTATGGAGGGTGTTAGTCCTGGCCAGGAGAAATCCCTACTCGCAAAGCAGCAGCTCCCAGCGGCGAGCCGCGGAAAGTGCCGTGCGTTTCTTATCTCAACAAGGTACGGGGCCAGCGATGGTTAGCTGGATCAGCCGGGTCGTAGGACGGAAGACTGTCCAGCAGTGGGTTTCCAACCGTAGGGATCCTTTTGGCCAGAGGATGTGGTAAGAATCTTTTGGCCAGTTTTTTGGAATAGTCGTGGAAGGTAGGAATGCCTAACTCCTGTATGAGTTTGACACGTTACATTGTTCGACACGGGAAAAGTTCGTTAATGCGGAGTTAGCCCAAATGGGCGCTCTGTAGCTAATTATGGGACTAAGGCAGGTTTTATAGATCAAAAGTTTATTGTCAGTGGAGAGGGCACTGTGACGGTTTGCATTTATAATAGCCGTAAGATTTTTTTTTCAACCATAAGACATTGCCGGGACATTTATTATGCTTTGTCTTTTAAATGGAAAACATTTCAAGGTATAACTTAATCTCCCCAAAAACAACAGTGTTGTAAAAAAATCCCCCGCCAAGAAAACCTTAAATACTCAGCCTTAAAAAGTTATGATATCGAGTTTTCCCGCCAAGTTTGTGCCAAACTACAACTAACCTGTATGTATAGTTCTTTTAAATTGTTTTCAGTTTTGCCAGGCGGGAAGCTTTGTCTTGTGAGGTGGTTGCTTAATGAGTAAAAACTTCCCGCCTGGCAGGACTGAAAACAATTTAAAAGAACTATACATACAGGTTAGTTGTAGTTTGGCACAAACTTGGCGGGAAAACTCGATATCATAACTTTTTAAGGCTGAGTATTTAAGGTTTTCTTGGCGGGGGATTTTTTTACAGCACTGTTGTTTTTAGGGAGATATCACATGTTTTTGCATTAATATTATTTCTTTGCCTGTTTTTTTTTTTCTCTTCAAAATTTACTTTGCATGTTTTTTTTCCCTTCAACATTTTTGTTGGCGGTCCGACATCTGTGGTTTTCTTGGCGGCATGCATTTGGTGCAAAAGTTCAAGGATCTTCTTCAATCTAGGATAAATTTGAAATCAATCACAATGTACCACCCGAACCGACGCAAAACAAAGCTAGTTGCTAACAATACTACGATTAAATTAAAAGTTAAAAAAAAAAACCCCAACCCTTACTGCACTTACTGCCGATCTCATATTAAAATGAACTAAATTGAAGATCCCTTTTAAAAGCCTTATGCAATAAAATCAATTACAAATATTTTATTTGTTAACAAATAGAAACTGGCAACAGATGAAATTATAAATCATTGAATTTTCTTTCCTCGTGGCCCAACAATGAAAACATAAATGCTCAGATGTTGAACAAAGCTAGTAGATAGAAATCGGACCAATTTTAAGCATTAACTAGCTGCCAGGGCAGCTAGATTAGCTTCCTGCGGCATGTTGATGCATAACGTCCCCCCTCTCTAACTTTTACCTCATTCTGAAGTTTTATTTGATATAATTTAATATTCATTCGATTTCAAGACATACCACGCACGTGGCCCGGCGTTGCACGGGCACTTCGTGCCTTGAAAGTAGTGAGGAAAATTTCAAGAAACTACTCCCCGCCAAGGAGGCTCGCTAACAGGCGCTTCACGCCTTTACTTTTTTTCTGTATAAAAAAAATCATTCGAATTATTGAGATGCTTCGCGCCTTCAAGATGGTGAGGAAAGTTTCAGTAAGTTCAGCTCGCTCAAAGGAAAAAAAGCAGACATTGATACTCAGTTTTTAATATAAGTAGATGGCTCTTCAACAAATGAATGTTTCAAAATATTACAAGTAGCTAGCGATAAAAATACTATGACAGAAATTCAAGTGAAACACCATTGCAATCGCTTCGAGGCGATCGCAAATTGCAATCGCTACTGGAAGTCGAATTACATTAGAATCGCATCTCGTAGCGATTGTAACTTGTCCAAATTTGGGAATTTGCGATTGCATTGGTGAGTTGCGATCGTCCGTGTTTCACTTGAATTTCTGCCTATGTAAGTCGCCCGCTTATGAGTTTCGTGTTTGATTTAGTTAAGCCTTCATTCAAAATTCTCATTATCATTTTTATCACTGTTTCATGGCAACCACGTTTTGCAATGCAACAATGGCTTTCATATTTAATCATTTATTAGGCTTAATCGCTTTAAATTTGACTACTTATTAATTGATATCTTCGCTAATTGAAATCGTATAATTATATAAATTGAAACTAATGATGCCTGAAAAATTACCTATCTATCGCTAACCTGGTTCGACTTTCAGTTCATTGGCGTTCAGGAGAAAGAAGCGTGACATAGAAAGATAGTTAGAAAGAAAGATAGTTAGAAAGAAAGATAGTTAGAAAGAAAGATAGTTAGAAAGATACTCAGTTTTTAATATAAGTAGATAACTCCGGGGTGCGATGACCCCGGGGGGTAAATTTTGGGAAAATGTCCTCAATGTCTCATCGAGAATATTCATACCAAAAATCAACACTAAAGACCCCCGGGGAGAAAAGATACGGAAAATAAAAACGAGGGGGTGGGGGGTCGAAAAACCCCCTATGCCGAGCTTTGGGACAAAATAAATGTGGGTGCAAAAGCAGAGCTCAATCCGAGTTACCGTTTAGTCTGGACCCCTGTCAAACAATTTTTAAAAAGTGCGAAAAATAGCGATTTTATAACATATATCACCCCTCCCCCTGAGGGTCCTGGATGTTTTGCTTTAGTATGTGTCGTCAGGGGCCGCTGGAGATTGAGTATACCAAAAATGAACTCTAAGGATCTTTATGGGGCTGAGATACAGAGGGGTGAAAACCCCGGTTTGGTTACTCGCGTAAACAGTCCTAGTCGCTCTTTTACATTTTTATTGGCGACGGAAATTTCTTGGCGGCTTGTATTTGGTTTTCTTGGCGGGGCGGGACGCTCCCGCGTCCCGTGATATTTCAGTCGCAGAGTCAGGGCTAAGCTCCACTTTAAAGCGGAAAAATAAAGCAGAAACGTGAAATGAATTAAATAGTGCTCCTATGGAAAGTACGCGGTTTTTCAGTTTCTGCCTTCGGTTTCGGTCGCGTTTTTCGCTTACGTGGAGCAGGGTTCTCATAAAGCTATTTTGAAAATACAAAAAATTTTAAAAATAGAAATCTACCTTTTATGCGTGAAATATATTATTACTGAACATGCTGTGCATATACAGGGGTTCCCCGATGAGGGATCACGGGAAGTCACTGTGACCTCACAAAAATTCTTTATTTGGAAATTTTGTTTGAAGATTCGGCAATTTGGCGATATAATTTCCGTACTGCAATCATTAAGTGGCCAAATCTAACTTCTTATTAGATCTATGCATACCAGTCTTTATCATATACGGCAAAAGTTGGAGTGCCATTCGCCAGTAGCGTACAGAGACTTAGCTGCGCCTCCCTGCAAGATTTATAAGTGCGCCCCTATATTTCTTTCGTTCAAATGGCAACATTTAATTCATTTTTAAACCAAAGTAATGAAATTAACTGTTGTACATCTTTATATAGAGAACTAGCTTATTACACGGCGTTGCCCGAGTATTTATTAATACAACATAGCTCTGAAAAATTATTTATCTAATGAAATAGGTGAGTCTTGAAATTGGTAATTTATTGTTAATCGTAATCTTTGTAGGAAAAGATTCATATTCAAATGTGTTAAATTTTATCCACTTTTATAATTAAAGGCTTATCTCTATTTCTCTATCTACTCAAAATGGAAAGAAAATGGTCATTTTGAGACAAAAATTTGAATTTTAAGCTTTTTGGATTTTTTTAAATTTCAAAACCCCGCCTATGTGAATTCTAGTGCGTCGAGAAACCTCTATGTCAAGTTTATGAAAATCCGCGGAAAACTGGATTTGTATAAGGAACAAATCACACATCCATTTTTATAGATATAGATAAAGATATACGGCAGTGTGTCTAGTTCGGAATTCAGAAACAAAAACGAGCTGCACATTTGCTAGTAAGAAATGATAATTATTAGCAGAGATTGAAAAAAGCAGAAGCAAATACCCATTTCTTCTTTGAAGTCTTATCCCCAAGAAGAGAGAGGGCGGGGGGGGACAGAAGGACCGACTAGAAGAAGGGCAAGAGCTCACCCCGGAAGTGGACCACTTCCTGACACGCGCGCGGCAACCTTGATCCCCGCACCGCTCTGACCCATCATCCCACATCCACGATTTTCGGAAGGGGGCGGGGCAGACGAAGCGGCGATGACAATGGGCCGATGATCCACATGCATCGGCGGTGAATTATGGGGCGATGATTGCCGAGGAGAATCCTCGCCGAGTTCAGCGCGCATTGTTCCGAACCTTCGCTCGACCCACAAAACCCCGAAATGGATTGATCTCTTCACTATCTGCTGGTCACATTTCCGTTGTTCCAGTCCTCAAGCACGTCGGAAACAGAAGCGACACAGCGCGAAGAAAATTAAAAAAATGTACAATTTATTATAAAGCAGTGAGTAACCGCCCCTCTCTATAAGAGGATTTTTGCCTCCAACCTGGTTACTTTTGAATTCCACGCTGATGAGGGCATAATAACTCCGAAACTGCAGTCCATGGATCGAAATGAACGAATTGGCGGTGTTTTGTATACTATTTATTACTTTAAAATCTAAATTTAATGCTCTTTCCTGCCATAGACCTCGCAAACTTAGTTTACATGCTGGGGCTCCCCGCAGAGGCGGGCACCTCGAAAGACTTGGGTGGGTATTAATACCATGGATGTAAGCTCCTAGCTCCATGATTAATAGCGATAATACTTAAAAATCACTAGAAACTTATTTTCCCCAATGTTTGTTACAATTGCAAACCAGAGGATGAGACTCACTACTATGAGCCCCATGCCCAAATCATTTCCACGGTGCATTTTTTTAAAATTATTTATTTATTTGATCATTTATTTATTTTTATCGAAACAAGGTGATTAACGTTTCAAAACTTGGGGTCAATCATTGATTTAAAAAAAAAAAAAATTCGTGAACGCTTTTTTTGTTTTGTTTCTAACTGCATATGATTATGGAAAGAATAAGAGTCAATACATTTTACAGGAAAATATGTTTTTTCTGTTCTTTTGCTACGTTTTTTATTCTGTAATGTCATGTTTCACGAAATATTATTTCCTTCTTTCTTCTGACACATTTTTGTACTCATTTTCTTCGATTTCGGTTTTATTTAATATTTTCTACTTTCTCCCCTTATATTCTAATATGCATTTAAAATCAAATAACTTTCCTCTCACAAACAATTATCAACAATTGCCACAATGTTTTCTTTGTGGGCAGCAAGACAGCAAAACTATACTTTAGTCCAGAGTTTCCCAAAGTGTGGTCCGCGCACCCCGGGGGTCCGCGGTACTATCCTGCTAAAACGTAGAAAATAATTGAATTGAAAAGATGAGTGACAATATTTTAATTCAAAACGAAAGCAGAAGAAAAAAGTTCTTTGCGAAACAGCAAAAGCGCAGCAAGCGCCTTCGATTTTAGCACATACTGTCGGCACTGCCCAAATGAATACCGTCGGTTCCAAATGATAGCATTCTATAAAGCGGGGTATTCGATTAAGCGGGGATCTTTAACATTGCGTTTCTTGTATGGAAAAGATTCGGCTCCAAGATAGTATATTTGAATCGTTTATTTCGAAAAGGTAACATCTCTATTTTGATCTCCTCTGTCTCTTTAGAAAATTAAACAGCGCACGGTTATATTTTTGAATGTCATAATCAATGGTTATTTGGTAAATTATTGCAGTAATTGTGTACTTAACTAAAGGCATTTTTTCATTGATTATGACATTCAAAAATATAACCGTGCGCTGTTTAATTTTCTAAAGAGACAGAGGAGATCAAAATAGAGATGTTACCTTTTCGAAATAAACGATTCATTTGTATAAGCGAGGTATTCGTTTACCCCCGTTACCCGATTAAGCGGGGACGACAGTATTTCCAATCCTTCAATAATATTTCGTATGGTATATTATACTGTGTTGTGGCAGGGACGTCATTTCAAGTTTTTCGGGAGGGGGGGGGGGCAAAGGGTAAAAACAATACAATTTCACCAGGAAACATCAAAAACCACGCCCACTTATATGTAAATACATTGATTTCTCAAAGTCAGGAAGGGGGGGGACAATTGACTCCCCTGCCTCCCCCTAAATGACGGGCCTGTGTTATGGGATGGTATATTATGTTCGACATTGTATTTCTAAAATACGAAATGGAGTATAAGTTTCTGATCTCCTGACCTAAGCGACGGACCTGAAGCTGAATATTGTTCTGAACGAGCGATATTAAGCTTTTTTTTTCTTATCTTTTAAAAGTCAATGTAGGAAATAAAAATAAGTTTACACGTAACACATTAAAAAAAATTTTGCCCACATGAAACAAACGTGCACACATTTTTTTTTTTTTTTTTTTTCACTCTGGGAGTGGGGGTCCGCGAAGCAGGCGCGGATCCATAGGGGGGGTCATGGGGGTCATGACCCTCCCCCTTAACCGACCAAATATAGCAAAAAATTGCATTTTTGGGACTTATACTACAAAAAAAATTGCCAAAACCCACAATTTTTGCACAAAAATTGAACTTTGACCCCCCCCTTACCGAAAATGACCCCCTCCTTAACCAGAAGCTAGATCCGCCCTTGCCGCGAAGTTTGTAAATTATTCTGTTGGGGGTCAGTGGAAGTCTGCTGGACTTATGAAACCACTGCTTTAATCCTACTTCATTCCGAACAAGTTTGTGGCTTCCCTGCGCAACAGGTGCCACTGACAAGTCACGTTGCACCGCATAAAAGCACATGATTCGTAAAATCTACAGAAGCAGACGGTTTGTTGTGACGCGGCCGTGAGACGGAAGGTGATTCAGCTGCCGCCGTAAATGAGGTTTTAGGCACAGTGCTCGGCAGCTGCATTGGGGCGATAATCAGTTCTCTTAACTTATAAGCTCTTGAGAAAATAATTGTTCTTAGAAAGCCGTGGTAGATGTCATCGAAGTTTCGGTTAGTTCGAATGCACGATGGTCGTTTTTTAAAAAAAGGAGTTGATAGAAAAAGTGAAAAATAAACTAACTTAAATTGGTTAGTTGATAATACTCAACAGGGGTGCCCCCCCCCCCCCCCAAGCTTCCAAGCACACACACACACACACACACACACACACAAATAAATTAATAAAAAAATAATAATAAAGAAATAATTTAAATTAATAAAATAAACAAATGAATTATTTAAAGAAATAAATTAATAAATAATTTTAATGAATAAATAAATTAGTTCACCCCCCCCCCCCAAAGAAAAATCTTTTTTCTTTGGCTCAACTTGCGCCATAATTCTCCCTGTGGGCAACCCTGATGCCCAATTTCTTTATTGGGGCATATTTTAACTAAGAATAATTGATTTGTTAAACGTTGTCAAAAATAAGATTTATTACAGTCAAGTCTGGATAACTCGAAGTCCTAAGAGACCGGCTAAAAGCTTCGAAACAAGAAATTACCATGGCTTTCTGGAGAAACTTCGAGTTAAATGAACGTTGGAGTAATAAAACTTTGAGTTATCGAGACTCTACTGTTTTTGTATTTTATTTTCTATTTTTAGATTTTTTGAACTCTCAATTTTTCTCTAATCACAAAAAAGAGAATTAAGCGGTATGTTCCTTTCTTATTATTCTGCTTCATGATTCTATTGAAAGTGAAGGAAAAATAAATTTATTAAAAGATAATGAACTCAAGATTAAGTGAAGTTACTTTTATTTTCAGCTTCGATCAATTAACCATGCAGAGGAGAACTATCAGAAAACTTGCCGATTTCTCCTACAGCTCTTTTTGTAAGGGAATGGGGGCAAAATGAAACTAATTGAATTCAATTGTATTCCCTCCTTTGATTATTTGTTTCTTCCTTGACACTGCTGCGTTAGAAGTCGCCCGAGACGCTAAACGCAGATTCTTCGCTTAACACCCAAATCGCTATAAATTCCCCGCCCTTCAATCAGGTTGATGAAGAGCAGATAAAAAAAATGAATACGTTGATTTGATTGAACTCAAGTTATTCCACTAATCTTCAGATTATATATATATTGCTTTTGACGGAAAAATTACTGGTTGCTAATGAAATGCAAACTAGGGGAATGTGAGGCAAGGCTTCACTTGATAACGTTTTACACAGGCTGTATTATTACTCAAAACATCAATGGTGCCGATTTTCCCGCTAGAGAGCGCTGAACAATCACCACCCAACTGTTTGTTTACATTCATTAGCATATTACACTGCTCGCCATTGAAAATGCAACACCAAGAAGGAGTGGTCAGAAATTGATGAAATTTGGTAAGAAAACAGAGACAGCATGGAACAATAAGTGATATTTATTTCAAAATAAATAAGCAAAATTTAGAGCGAGGATGGCGTCGGCTCAGTAAGAAGTAGGACCACCGCGGACAGCGATGCACGAAGAAACACGTCTAGGCATGGAGTCAATAAGCCTGCGGATGGTGTCCTGAGGGATGGCACTCCATTCCCTTTCAACCATTTGCCACAGTTCGTCCTCTGAAGGAGGCAGTGACAGGTTCTGCAAACGGCGTCCAATCACGTCCCACACATGTTCGATTGGTGACAAGTCAGGAGAGTATGGTGGCCAGGAAAGCATCTGTACACCTCGTAGAGCATGTTGGCTGATTCGAGCACTGTGAGGCCGGGCGTTATCCTGTTGAAAAATTGCATTTGGCAGACCCTGAAGGTAGGGGACTGCCACCGGCCGCAGTACATTATCTACATATCGTTGGGCCGTCATAGTGCCCCGAATACGAACTAGAGGTGATACGGAATTGTATGCAATAGCGCCCCAAACCATTATGCCACGTTGTCGCGCTGTGGAGTGTTCCACAGTTACTGCCGGATTCAATCTTTCTCCACGTCGACGCCACACACGTATGCGATGACTATCGCTGGACAAACAGAAGCGGGATTCATCTGAGAACACTACGGTTTGCCATTCTGCCATCCACGTCGCTCTGGTCCGGCACTATTCCAAACTTTGGAGTCTGTGCTGTGAGGTCAATGGCAGTCTTCTCAGCGGGCCCCGTGATTGCAGGCCACGTGCAACCAGTCGACGGGAAATGGTTCTGGTCGACACAGGAACATCCAGGGTACCTTGCACGTGCTGCAGAATCGACGTACAAATGACTTGCGGGTCCGCCACAGCTTGTCGGTGAATCCGTCGATCCAAGCGGTGTGACGTCACTCTGGCTGCACCTGCACCCGTCAATGTGGCTACATTTCCTCTTTCCAACCATGTCCGACACAGCCGATGCACAGTGCTTGCATCCATGTGGGTATCAGCTGCAATTTGACGTATGGACCAAACTACCCTTCTAAGTCCGATCACCATACCCCTTGTAAAGTCGTCTATATGCTGGAAGTGTCTTCGTTGAGGACGGCGTGGCATTTCCTCCTATCACACGTATCCTTCGAGACAAAAACCAAATTTCTCCGATAATTAGTCTGGCAGAAAAACCAACATGAACATAGCCCACTTTTCAACTTCATTCTCTTATATCTTACTTCACGTGCGTCGGAGAGCTGCGCATTTCATATCATTTGCATAACTCAGTGACGTACGTCTACGGTAAAATTTGCATGAATTTCTGACCACTCCTTCTTGGTGTTGCATTTTCAATGTCGAGCAGTATTTCTGCTGTAAGAAGCGATGTTTACCCTTTCTTTAAGGGTTAAAAAATATTGATATGTTTGACTGAAGTGGAGTGCAGAGTAAATTGAGATTGGAGGCCTTATTAGTATCGCTTTTTAGGAGAAATAAATTCCCTTTTCAGGTAAAGTTGGTCACAACTCATGATCCAGTCATCTGTTATTTTAATCAGTAGCACTCTGCTACTTATGTCTTATTAAATGAAAGTAAACAAATAAATGCATTTTTCGGGATCATGATTAAAATGTTTGAGCTATTTAATGTGAGTATGTTTCGAAACCAGAAAAACATTTCTCTTTCTCTAATTCAAAAAGAAAAGAAAAAAGATACCATATGTTATTTTGTCGTTTCAACAAACATTTAAACAAAGTCAGTCACTGAACAAAACAAGACTAAGAATAAATTAAAATGAAAAATAATTCGCTAATTAAAATAAGCCGTTAAAATGCAGAAAAAACCAACAAATAAAACGAGCTATTAAACAACGT